>JBBPMY010000024.1:0-60344 GCA_038090615.1 Phylloporus gajari | reverse complement strand
ATCTGTTCCTATTCAATCTCTACTCTCACACCTCAAGAGAAGCCTCTGCTAAGTACAGTAAGTCTCAACTGTACATACTCCCTTCGTTGTACTGCGCACCCCAGTGGAACTAGCTTCAGTTTCATTAGGTTATGAGCCCTGCCTCTATCCTATAGGCAAAAGCGATTACTATCTTGGATATAATCAATGCCTAGCAGATCTGAGGCACTAGCAGAGCTTGAGGCTCTTACTCTCCGACTGAGAGAGATCTATGGAGAAGAACCTCTCATCGAACTTCTATCCCATAACCTAGCGATGTGGACAGCTACCCACACTCTCAATAATCATATTGGGAAAAGAGATTTAACCCCTAGCGCATTAGCGACTATGGGCTCTAATATCTCTGATCTAACATTCTCAATGGTCAATTACTTTGATGATGACATTGACCAATGGTATATAGAGATCAACTTATCTCAGGATCCTATCCACCCCATTGAGATTACAGAAACACTCATCATAAGTAAGGAATCATCCAATCATACCCACATTACAGGAACTGGTATCCTTGTCAATTATCCTGATCCAACATCCTATCATTGACGTCTCTTCTATGGATCTATTAGGGAATCAGACGCTACCATATCAGCTGGTACCCTTAGCAAACTGTTCAATATCAGCTCGATTCTGGACATTGCTACAAGAGATCCTAGATGCTCCTCTCCTATATACTCTCCCTCCTCCACTCTCCAAGATTACTCCATTGATCCCTATCCGATTACTGTTCCTGCTCCTCCTTCTGTTATACCTATACTGTCTTTTGAATGGGTAGAATCAACCTCATCATCTTCAGGTGCCACAAGTGGATCAGAACCACAAGGCATCGCTGGTGAGGACCAACAGTTATCTGTTAAGAACAGGGAGATTAATACATCATCTATGCAATCTATAGTCTCTTCCTCATCTGAAAGTGAGAAGAGAGTATTCCTCACCCCACCAGATCGACTACCTGTGATAGAAAGATCACCGGATCCTATTACTCAGACGCTTCCTGAGTCAAACTCAGGAAGATCATCCCATTTCTCTCATTCCCATTCATTCCAATCCTGTCCTAATTGATCCCTTCCAAATCCACCTACTCCACCTCGTCCACCTTGATCTAGACCTCTTGCTTCATCCTTTGACGAACCATCTATCTCTTCTGAAGAAAGGTGTATTAGAGAAGCTGTTGATTTTCTAAATGGCATTCCAAACCTCCTTGCACAGAGTCAGGGACTATCTGAACGAGGCTCCATCAGGAATCAACCTGTGGAAACAATTCCAACTCGTCAACTACAAAGCTCTAATCGAGCGAGTAGATTCCCTAGACCTGATAGATCCTTCTCATCTCACTCGTCTCAGGAAAGATCCTCGACTCTTGGCAGAAGAGAATCAAATGGAGCTAGATGAAATGTACTCAGAGATGGAAATGCTGGAAGCTGCTCGAACTCTGGCCAATATAGGACCAGAATGATCTACTCTCCGCCAAACCATCATAGACGTCGCCCATACACAGTCCATTTTGCAGATACAGCCCAAGGATCTTCAACAGTTTCCCAAGCCCCCCATCATCCACTATCCAGAACTGGTTCAGGATCCAGAGCTGGGTCGTCTAATCCCATTCGCCAAAGGGATTACAGCCACCATACCACACAAACAGGTCGAAATCGAAATAATCGATGCAATCAGAGACAAAGAGGACCCCAGCAGGTTCACTCCCTTCATAACTCGAGCTCTTCGTCATCAAGTTCAGTACAAAGTTCCCCTAGCAGGAGGAATCTTAGGAGAGAGTCGAGCCTTAGATCTAACTGATCAGCACGCCTCAATCCTGACTCTGAACCTTCAGGTTCTAGGACTTGAAAGCTCTAAGGAGAATGAACTCGTCATTCAAGGACCTCTTTATCATGGTGAACAACTCATTAGCTTCTTGGAAAGAAATGGATACCCCATTCCAGTTCAATCCTATCACGACACTTCTTACTATTTATGCAATGAGGGATATCCAATCTTTGATATCGGGATGGAAGATACTTGGATGATCCATCAGACCATGTGAAGGTCTGATCCCAACCTTGTTTTTACAGATATGGTTGCAGAGTTAAAGCTGGACTTTGACAAAGAATATATGTGTGTCATGCCAGTATGGGAAGACTGCGGAGATGATATGTGGCACAGGGATTGTCTTTACGAACAAGAACTGACAGGAGTCACAGAATTCAATCTAGAATATATTGATTCCTGTGAACAATGGGAGAAGAGAGAAACCTCTAGGGATGTTCCCACTCAGCAACAGTGGAACTGGCACTTCAATCAGGAGATGAGAAAGAGATTCCATCAAACTTTCCCTTGGTTCTCTTACATGTCCAGACATGTCAAAGCTAACATCAAAGCCAGGTTTTACCTATTCCAGAAAACCATCAGATTGAATCAAGACTTTGAGGATAGTCAAGCAGAGCTTTCCATCAGCCTCAATCGAAATATTCGAAATGACTCTATCATCCAGACTCTATAGTCGACTATCAAGAGAGAAAGGAGAGAACTTGCAGTTCGGACTCAGCATTATAGTGCTGAACTTGCTGGACATAACAAACACATGGCAGAAATCCTAGAGAGCCATGAGCAACTTTCCAAACTCCTTCGAGAAATCACTGAAGAGAAGTCACCTTCCCCTGACCAAGGAATTGATCCACAATTGGTCTACCCTGTTAACTAGGAAACTGGGACTAGCAGCCAAGATTCTGGAAAGAGAACACGAATTTCTTGCCAGGATGCCGATGAATTGGCCAATGCTGGGGTTCTCAGGAGATCCTTACATGGGAAGAGTGGGTGATCCAAATTATCTCCCTTCACAAGTCAAATACGATGGTATTTTTCTTGACTATTTATTTTGGCCTGGTTCTGCTTATTATCTCACTCCATTCAGGAGTTGTAAATATGATGTTTACTTGACATGGGACGATGTAAATGAGAAAGGAGAAACAGAAACATGGGATCTAGAGAACTTCCATTATTTCCCTTCCCTTTCTTATGATCTATTCAAATGAGGTTGTTCTATTTATCAGGATACAGATCATTACATAGAGACTCAATCTATGTATCATGTTATTTATCTGAGAGATGACCAAGGATGTCTTTTGATACCTCGAGCTGAACGTCATCGGACAGATAAACAAGCTCAAAGGAGGAAGAATAGAAGGGAAAAGAAACGGAGAAAAAGGAGATCCAAAGGAAAGAAGAAAGAGACACCTGACAATCCATCAGAAACCGATAATAGTGACTGGATGGATGCATTGGACAGGACTTACATGGATATTGAAATTCCTACTGGTCAGATCTCATACATTGATGATACTGACCTATTCTTCTCTATTTCAGTTGCTACATTCATCCGTTGGTGAATTATGGCTTCACTCAAGATCAGATCTGAAGTTACTAGCAAGATCAAAGAACTTGAAGGACCCCACAATTATATCATATGGGCGTCTCACCTCCAAGGACTCTTGACTATGCTAGAAGACCACTGGTCTATAACCACTGGAGAGAAACTGTGGAAAGATCAATCCACAGATGATGATAGAGCAAAGTGGATGACCATGGATCAACAGGCATGTGCAGTAATTGCCAATTACTGTCATCCTTCCATGAGACACAACGTCCCAACTGCTCATGTTGTTGAAAGGGATGTTACTAGCTCAAAGATCACTGAGAAAAGGTCCATGGCACACAAATTGTGGAAATACCTAGAAGATCTTTACAAACCACAAGGTGCCTCTGGATACTTTCAAATCTTTCAGCAGCTTCTTCAATTCTGATTCAAGAATGGTCCTATGGGTAATCATATTGCAGAATTCACTGGTCTGATTAACCAGACCAAAGATATTGGACTCACTTTACCTGACACCATCTCTACCATGATCATGCTCAATGCACTTCCCCATTCCTATAACCAAATGACCTCTACTCTTGTACACACTGTCTCTGATCAGAACTTCAATCCTGGTCATGTAGGATAAGAGATCCTAAAAGAATCAAACCTTAGAAGGATCTTACATGCTCCTGCTTCCGCTAGCTTGGCATCTAGAATTGGTTCTTCGCCCTCAAATGCTTCTGCCAATCGAACCAACACTATACACAATGCACCTTCAGTCCAGAAGTGCTCTGTGTGTAACAAAAATGGTCATACCTCTGATCGTTGCTGGTTCAGAATGAAGAAACCTTCTGGACATATAGGGAATCACAAGAAACCCTATATCAAGAAACCTAGACCTGCAGGATATGAGAAGCGTGTTAAGAGAAAGGCTAAGGGAACCAACACTGGTAAACCCAAAGCTAAGACTCACTTTGTCAATGGTGACATTAATCTAGCCTCCATGGCGATGGTCATTGATGAAGTCAAAGCTGAGACTGATGAGGGTTACCAAGCAGACATCAATAGCGTCAAAGATATAGATCTTCAGTTAGAAGACATGTCTCAAGTTGCTCAAATCAAAGAAACTGGTGAAGAACCTATCTTTGAATGTTGGGAACCCAGGGATGATGGAGATATCTATCCCAATGATGGGATGACCTGGGAAAAAGACCCAGAGCAAGAAGACGTCATGGTACTCTCTAACGAAACAGATAAGGATGAAACTAATCAGTCCTTTCAGTTCTTTCAACCAAGGCGAACTGTCTCATTCTGATGAGACATGTAATCAAAGATCTTCATCTCCTATTCTCTCTGATCCTATTTATTCTTCAGATATATCTTGTAACCTGGAAACTGCCAAAATGGCTATTCCAGAGATTTTCAATCGTTCCAAACTAAATAGTTGGATGATTGATAGTGGAGCCACCAACCACATTACCCCCTTCTATGACGATTTTATATCTATTAGCAACGGGGAGAAACTTTGTGAAGTAGCAAATGGTACTACAATGATGATGATCAGTCCTGAACATGTTATTGCTAAGTCCTCAGACCAACAATTATTAATATTGAGAGATGTGTGGTATTTGCCTAAATCTCCACATCAACTATTATCTATACCAGCATTAACCAGAAATGGTTACTCTGCTGAGATTACAAAAAGAGCTACTACTATCCGGAACAAACATGGCCAAGTTGTGTTACAGGCATTCGCTTTATCACCCCTTGGAGGACTTTATTGGTTTCAGTCCACTCAGATTAAACCCATGATCGGTTCAACCATGTCTTTACAAGAATTAGATTCGTTGAAACTGTGGCATTACAGATTTGGTCATGCATCACACAATGTGTTGCGTAATGCTCACAAATCCTGCAAAGGCATTACCCCTTTTGGTAATACATCTCACACTTTCTTTTGTAAAGGATGCACTCTAGGAAAACATACTCAAGTCCCACATCCAATATCTCAGACTCATGCACCTGATGTTTTATCACTGGTTCACACTGATCTATTGGAGCTACCTATACATTCTCGCAATCACAACAAATGGGTGATTACTTTTATCAATGATCACAGTTCTTTTGCCTGTGTTGCTATGCTTAAACACAAATCAGAGGCATTCTCTGCATTTTGATCCTACCTAGCTATGGCTGAATGAGCCACAGGGAGGAGACTTATCTCCCTACATTCAGACTGAGGGGGGGAATTTTTGGGAAGAGATTTCCAATCGTTCCTTACTTCGAGAGGTATTCAACATCAACAGTCTGTAGCTAGAGAACCACAACAAAATGGTAGAGCTGAACAATTCAATTGAACTCTACTAGATAAAGCAAATGCAATGCTTCACCAGGCATGTCTTCCTAAGTCATTTTGGCAAGACGTAATAGAAACTGCTGTTCACATCTATAATCAACAACCCATGCAAAGAATTAAGTGGGATACTCCCATATCTATTTGGGATAAGAGTATAAAGAAACCAGATGTATCTGGATTCAGGATCTTTGGATGTAGAGCATATGTTTTTATCCACAAAGAAGATCGCAAAGATAAACTATCACCTAAAGCCAAAGAGATGATATTCATTGGTTATCCATCAGGAACCAAAGGATATAAATTCTATGACCCACAAGACCAAAAGGTAATCATTGCCAGCAGTGCTACATTCAATGAATTCTCTTTCTCCAAATGTTCCGAGGAGTTAAACAAACCAGACCTTGTACTGATCCCAAATCATGACAATGAACTGGAGGATCAAGATCAAAATGGACCAGATCAAGAGGACGCTCACCAAGATCATGGTCCATTAGAATTTAATGTTAATCCAACAGATCTGTTACCCAATCATAATCCCAATCCTGAACAACGACAGGAAGGACCTCCTGAAGATCTTGATAATCAAAGAAAGGAGGAACCATTACTAAGAACACCACCAAGACCACCACCTCGTCAGAATCCTGCACTCTCACCTCAAAGACAAAACAGGGGAAACATACCTCCACCTGTACCTATTTGACCAATAGCACCAGCTATTCCTGAAGGACTCAGGAGATCTAATCGACCTCCTAAACCAAGAGTTCTTCAAGATAATGTCTTTGGTAAAAAGACAGCAGTCAAAATAGAGACACTAAATGAGGATGAAGATATATTTGGACCTGACAAGGAAGATGCACAGAATATGAGTGCTCACTTCATGAAAGCACTTATGTCGACAGCAGCACCAGTGTTTGACATTCCAACACACTATAAAGATATATTCAAACTGCCCAAAGATCAACAACAATCTTGGATGGATGCCTGTAATGAAGAAATAAAGTCTATGAAAGATAGACATGTCTGGGATCTAGCAGATCTACCTCCAGGTCGAAAGCCCATAACAGAGAGATGGGTATTTGTCAAGAAAAGCGATGGACGAACTAAGGCATGTTATGTTGCTAAGGGATTCACTCAAATCTTCAGAATAGATTTTGAGGAAACCTTCTCACCAGTTGCCAGATTCGAAACTGTGCGACTGATACTTGCTCTAGCTGCACTCGAAGATTGGGAAATAGAGGCACTAGATGTTAAAACAGCCTTCCTCTTCAGCGATCTTGATGAAGAGATATATATGACACAACCAGAAGGTTTTGTACAGAAAGGTAAAGAGACCAAGGTTTGTAGATTGAACAAAGCAATCTATGGCTTAAAACAAGCCGCACTGCAATGGAATAAAGCATTGCATAAATCACTTGAAGAAATGGGATTCAAACGAACCTCATCTGATCCAGGAGTCTATGTATACTCCAACAAAGGAGATACAATCATCATACTAGTATATGTTGATGACGTCCTATTCATAGGATCTAACAAGACACTCCTATTGTCAATCAAGAAACGATTCATGACAAAATGGGAAAGCCAAGACCTTGGAGAAGCTAAAGAATACCTTGGAATGAGGATTACCAGAGATTGCACCAAACGAACTCTGAGACTTGACCAGATAACATATGCTGAGAAAGTAATCAAAAGATTCGACATGGAAAATTGTTGACCAGTCTATGTTCCATTACCATCTGGCTATAATCCTGAACCATCTAAACAAGATGAATCTAATCAATCCCTTAGAAGTCGGTATCAATCAGTCATCGGATCATTACTCTATATCATGCTAGGAACAAGACCCGATCTAGCCTTCTCTGTCATCAAGATGTCACAGTTCTCGGCAAATCCCTTCAAAGAACATTTGAAACAAGCATTACATATTGTTTGTTACCTAGCATTGTCTAGAGACTTGTGCCTTGAGTACAATGGGAATACCAAAGAAGGATTCCTAGCTTACAGTGACACAGACTGGGCAGGGGATCTCGAAACATGGAGATCTACCAATGGATATTGTATATTCCTTGCTAATGGTATTGTTTCATGGCTGTCGAGATGACAATGGATAATCACATTATCTTTGACCGAAGCAGAATATGTTGGCATGACAGAAGTTGCGAAACAACTTCTCTGGATCAAACATCTCTTCGGAGAAATAGTTTATGATCTACCATCCTTTACTGTCTATGCAGACAATCAAGGAGCTATATTTCAGGCATCGAATCCTGCTCAAGAAGGACGTACTAAACACATTGAAATTCATTACCATTTTATTAGAGAATGTGTCCAGAGAGGAATTATTAATCTGTTCTATATCAGAACAAATGACCAGAAAGCTGACATGTTTACTAAGAATCTCACTCGAGATAAATTCAGTTGAAACAGGGACATGATTATGTTAACATCATTCACCAAGGCATCATGATCAAATCCATTCTCACCTTTATCGAATAAAAACTCGATCATCTACCAATGTTCTACACCAAACCAATCTATTCCACCATGTTCACTATCCTCCTTATCATCGCCATCATCTCCCTCCTCTACCGCTCCTTGGGAGCATATTTCTTCTACAAGGTACTCAAGTACCTTACCTTTGTCAAAACTGCGACGAGGTGTAACCTTGAGTGGAGGGGCCAACCCCTCCTCTCACTCAAGGTAAGATATTATCCTGGAGAATATCTAGGAGATAAGCCTGAGACTAGTTCCCAGTAGTAGGCGATTATCACCTATCACCGTCATTACATACTGATGAGATCTTACCTCAGGAAATCAAAGGGGAAGAAATGGCAGACCTCATCTTTACCCCCGAGATCTTCAACGAATCCCTACTGGACCTGGAGACCGAGGACGAGGGAGAAGTAGGAAACTGGGGGGGAATAGAGGTTACCATAGATACTACGGTACAAGTAGAACAGGCCACTGCGCTAGAAGCGGTGATGAATTGGTACCATGGTACCAATGAGTGGGGCTGGGAACAGAACGGAGATTGGAGAAGAGGGGATGAATTTCCCTTCCTATCCGACCCATGGCATCCTATCCCAGCGTGGAAGGATTGCCGATGGAGAAATCTCCTCTGGCCTGCCTATGAGGATAATACTCAACCACTCGATGCCTGGACAGCCAAAGGATGGCAGGACCTCCTTAATGATTGGCTGGAAGAGTGGATAGAGAAGGGATGTCCCAATTGGGACAATGGACATATGAGGTGACCAGAATGGTTTAACCCATATCAGTAATAATATATTTATCTTGATCTTTCATATCAGACCAGATTCTAAAATCTGAGATTCACTGAAACTAAAGAAAGATAAGATAAAGGATCATCAAGATATTCATATAATTGAAAGGTCAATTTGATTCATTCAAACACACAACATCTATCATCGTCCACACCCATGTCTTTCCACTATATCTTTGGATTAGCCATCTACTATGCAGTTATGGCCATATCCTTCATCACATCTTTGTCTATAATTCTTATGGTGACAAACTGTGGAACGATTCTCAGCAGATTCTGCTGTAGAACACCTGTTCTGTTAGAAGAACAGGAGAGAGACATTGAATTGGGTAATAGACGAGGTAGAGTTCCTTGATCATTCAATGAACATGATACTTATCATTCAAAGTATCTGAACATCTCAGTCATATTGGAGAATATCAAGTTGACTAAGAATGTATTGTTTTGAATGATGGGGAGTGTTGAAATTACTAGTGTAATGACATTAGTAATAAGTATTAATCATTTGTCTATCACACTAATGATTAGTATTAACCTAGTAGTGTCTGTCACGCTAAAAGGTCATTAGGATAACTATCCTAATGATATCTGTCATACTATTAGTGAATCATCCTAATCACTATCCCTAATATACCACATATGGAATAAGTGACACATGTTGATCATTAATGATCAATATTTGACATGACATTTTGATCCTAGTGTTAATCCTAATTGATCCTATGATCCTAAACATTCCTATTGACGATCTGAACAATAGGAAGTATTATCTATTGTCCCATTGACATATCCATTGTTCTAATACTAGAACAATGGAGTCTACATTAGGAGAACAATAGATAGATAGATCATTCTACAACAATTCATAGATCAAACTCAGTTATCTCAGACTGAATTATGAATATATATATGATACATTTATACATGAAACAGTAGACACAGAATACATATGAGTCAGATCACTTGTATCAGACTACTTCTATCAATTAGAAGTCGCTTTATCTGTTCCTATTCAATCTAGACTCTCACACCTCAAAGAGAAGCCTCTGCTAAGTACAGTAAGTCTCAACTGTACATACTCCCTTCATTGTACTGCACACCCCAGTGGAACAAGCTTTAGTTTCATTAGCCTCGATGCCTTAATATCCACTCTATCTCATATTCTTCTTCGCCTTCTATAAGCTCTGGAGGTGGAGCCAGGTAATTTGGTCCATGAACGTCGTTTTCATGATAGGGTGTGAGAAGGAAGGCATGGAAGACAGGGTGGATCTTCCAGGTACTAGGGATGCAGAGTTGGTAAGAGAGTGGAGATAGTACCTTGGTGACAACAAAGGGTCCTTCTTGCTTCGGTGCGAATTTTGGGTTTGTCAGACGTTTCAGGTTTTGTGCTTCTAGCCACACCTTATCTCCTTTGGCAAAGGGAGTGAATTTCTGATGGGTACAGGAGGCCATGACTTGTCTGGCAAGTTCATGGGCGGTGAGGGCTTCATCTCAGGCAGCAGCAAGGGTCTTGAGGCGTTGTTCTACAGTGGGAAGGTGGGACTTGGGGAGAACAGTAGGTAGGGCATGGGGTTCATAACCCATCATGAGATAGAAGGGGGATTGACCAGTGGTGGAGTGAGGGTGGTGATTGTGGGCGAACTTGGCATGGGAGAGCTTCTGTGACCAAGAAGTGGGGTTAGCGCCACAGAAGATGCGGAGATAGGTTTCGAGTTCTTGATTCACCCATTCAGTTTCACCATTGGTCTGAGGATGGTAGGCAGTGGAGAGGGCGAGGTCGTAGTTGAGGAGTTTATTAGCAAAGGCAGAGGCAAATTGTGGACCACAATCAGAAATGATTTTGTCGTAGAGTCTGAAACATTTGTAGACGTGATGGAGGAAAAGTTCGGTGATGCCTTCGGCGGTGACAGTGTCAGTGGTAGGGATAAAAATACCCCCCTTGTAGGTGTGGTCAACCATGACCAACACAGAATTGAAATCAGCGGAGGTGGGGAGACTGATGATGAGGTCACAGGAGATGGATTGGAAAGGGCGGGTGCCAGTGGCACAGATGAGAGTAAGTGGCAGGACAGTCAGGTGTGTATTGACCTTGTTCTGTTGACACACCCCGCAACCTTCCATGTACTTTTGCACATAATGGGCGAGGCCAGGCCACCAAAATTCGGCGGAGACAAGTTGGCAGGTTTTGAGATAACCAGGATAACCAGTGGATTCGTGGTCATGGCAGCGCTCCAAGATGGAGCGGCGAAGGGAATCGTCAGGAGGTATGTAAACACATCCCTTGTAGGTGAGGACATTGTCGGTGACCTGCCAGTTGGAGAGTTGGGAGCAGAGATGGGCAGGGGACGAGGTATTGGTGAGTTGGAGATGTTGAAGCATCAAGGGGTCAGAGATGGACGCAGAGGAGATTAGGGTGTGGAGCATGCTGTCGATGACGTTGACAAATAGGGAAGGAGGTAGGAGCACAACGCCTTCGTTGTCAGTATCAGTGGGTGGGATGAGGTCGGGGTGACAGGAGAGGGCATCAGGACCAGCTAGAAGTTTGCCAGGGACATGGCATGTCTAAGGACCATCGGCGGCTAGAGAACACAGCTACTCTAGGGCCTCTAATCCAAAGCATGTTTACACCTTAAGCCATGTGCATGACTTGCACTGTCTGGGGTAGAGTACATCCCCGGCTTGACTTGTTCTGACAGGACATTCCTCGACTCAGCGCACATCATACCTATGACCAACTTGGGCGTCTGTCCTCTCAGGCCCATGCAACAACTCAGAGAGTCACTACATGACCACAGCTCACCTGCCTCGTGGCTAGGCTTCCCGTTACCCTAAGCCTCGTGGCTGTCAGGCCCACCAGGTCTTGCCTTTTACCTGGTCTGCCATATCCAGAACCTTGCTAGGGAGTTGACCCATGCAGGAGAGACTAACCAATGTAGCTCCGTAAATCTGGAGTCCAGGTTACCAATCCATGACCAGATCATGTATGCGCCAGGGGTGCCCTGTCTGCAAGTGAGGGCCATGCAGTCGGGTGGTTTTTTTGCGAAGTCTCAAAGGTCCCAGCTCACCCTTACCAGTGGTTAGAGCCAAAGGACCACTCAGCTTTTTCCCCTGTTGGTGCACTCTGTGCACCCTACTGGTAGACCATGTGTTCACAAGGTGGAGGTCGAAGTCCTGAAGATCAAGTAGCCAGCGTGCTTGTCAGCGGTTGAGGTTGCGGGCTTCCTTGAAGTAGAGGAGGTTTTTGTGGTCTGTGAAGACCTGGATACGATGGGGGGAGCCATGAAGGTAATGGCGCCAGGCCTTAAGTCCTCAGATGACAGCAAGGAGTTCTCGGTCATAGATGTCATAGTTTTGTTCGGCATCACTGAACGTTTGCGAGAGGTAGGAGCAGGGGTGCCATTCACTGTTGGTGTCGGTTTGAAGGAGTATACCTCTGGAGGCATATTTGGAGGCATCGGTGGCGATGGCAAAAGGTTTAGCTGGGTCTGGGAGTTGGAGGACTGGGCAAGTGAGGAAGAGTTTCTTGAGAGATTGGAAAGAAGTCTTGCATGAGGGAGTCCACTCCCAGCAGCAGTCCTTTTTGGTGAGATCTAAGAGGGGGCGAGCAACTGTAGAGTAATCTGGGATGAAGCGATGGTAGAAGTTGGCGAATCCAAGGAATGATTGGACATCCTTGGGTTTGGATGGGGTAGGCCACTTGGTGATACCATCGAGTTTAACTGGATCCATGGCAAGTTGGCCCAGTTTGACGATCATTCTGAGGTATTTGACCTCTGTGGAAGTGAACTGACATTTCTCAAGTTTAAGATGAAGGTCAAGTTTGGTCATTTGTTGGAGGACTCGCTTGGTCCGCTCTGTGTGTGTCGCTTCATTGGGGGAGAAGATAAGGAGGTCATCCATGTAAATGACGAGCCATCCTTCGGTGATCATGTCTCGGAAAGAGTCATTCATGAACCACTAGAACATGGCAGGGGAGTTGCACATCCCAAAGAACATAACAGTGGGTTTGAAGAGGCCACGATGAGTGACAAACATGGCTTTCCATTGGTGTCCATCCTTGATATGGACATTGTTGTATCCCCATCTGACATCAAATTTGGTGAAGATGCGGGCATCTTGGAGTTTATCGATGAGGTCAGAGATGAGAGGGAGAGGGTAAGCGTCGCAAACTGTATGTTCATTGAGGTATCAGTAGTCTTGACAGGGACGAAGTTTGCCATCTTTCTTTTTGACAAAGAAGAAGGGGGATGCCTGCGGTGAGGAGGAGGGATGGATTTTGCCAGAGGCAAGGTTTTCATCAATAAACTCATCGGCGGCTTTCTTTTTGTCAGAGGACAAGGGGTATAGTTTACTGATCTTGGGGGTGAAATCATCCTTGAGGTTGATCTCATGGTCGTAGGGACAAGTGGGGGGAACGTGGTCGGTGGCTTCTTTGGAGAAGACTTGGGCAAAGTCCGTGTATTCTGGAGGAAGGGTGACTTTGGGTTTGGCTAGTTTGGCGGCCATAGCGAGTTCGGTAGCCGTGGTGAGTTTGGCTACTACTGGGGAGTTAACTAGGAAACGTTTTATGTCCCCCCGGATGATATGGTGGATGACTCTGTTGGTCATAGCTTGGTCAACGTAGGCAGATTCCTCTTTGTAGTTGAGGTACTTAAAGAGGTGTGAGTCATAGATGGCTGAGATGTTGTGGTGATCGGGGATGGACTGTGAAATCTCAGGCCGTACGAAGTAAGAGTTATGTTGATCCATGTCTGATGCGAAGTCGGCATAGAGTTCTTTCGACTGGTTGGTGGTTTCTGAGATGGAGAGGGTACGAGTCTCCCAGTTGATGGTGGGATTGGCGTGGCATAGCCAGGGAAGTCCGAGGATGATGTCCTTGTTGCCACAGCTCATGACATGGAAAAGGATGCAATGGGCAATCCCTTCAATGTTGACAAAGAGGGTAGAAGTGAAACGAATAGCTCCTCCTTTGTTCTGAGTTTGGTCTGCATTCCAGACGGGAATGGGGGCAGCAAGTTTCGTGGTGGGAAGTTTATGCTTTCGCACAAACTGCCAGTCGATTCAGGAGATGTCTGCACCGCTGTCTATGAGGGCTTGGGTGTCGACAGTTTTCATGGTGTGCAAGGGAACTACGAGTTGCATGGGAATTTGCATAGATTTTGTAGTTCTAGGGATTGTTACATTGACTTGAGCACACGTACTAGAAGAGGAGGTGGCTAGCGTTGATCTAGTCCTCCATTCTAAAAATCCTTGGTCACCACAAATGAGATGCGGGCAACCTTGTTGTCCTCATTGTTGTCCTCTATCTCCTCCAGGCATGGAAGGTCTTCCTTTTCAACCTTTTTGACTCATGGGTGCGGGGGAAGGGGTTTGTTGTTCTGGAACTTTTTACAGTCCTTAGCAGAGTGTCCCTTTTCTCAGCAGCAGAGGCAATGTCCTTCAGCAAAACACTTCTGACACTCTTCTGAGGTGAGTTTGCCAATGTGTACAGCGTCGACATCCATGGCGTTCGGGTTGCATTCAGCCTTCGGGGTGGAGTAAGAGTGGTAGGTGTAGTGAGAGGAGGAGGAGGTTTGACAATTGGAGATTTCTTTGGCTCGTTCATTCTGAGTGTTGAATGTGGAGACTTTGTTGATCCATGCTTCTAGGGTCTCTGGGGTGGTCTCCATGTTGAAGACGCGTTTCATGAGAAAGTCAGGGATACCAACTGAGTAGTACCCGATCAGGACATTCTGATCGGTGATACCAGCGAGAGTGGACTTGTTGCAGAATTCCACGTTGTATTCAGCGAGAGAGGGTTCCCATTTTCCTCCCTTTTGGGTCATGTGAGTATTGGCGAGCCAGGAGATGGCTGCCCCAATTGCGTCATGTTGCTTAAAGTCTTGAAGGAACTTCTTGGTAAAGTCCTTCATAGTTCTGAGGTTGGGTTCTTCCTTTTTGATGCATTCAGCACAGAAGTTGGTAGCCCAGGCGAGGGCAGAGCCTTTGGTCATATAGGAGAGTGTGAAAGTGATCTTCTTCTCATCCGTGTTGTAGACCTCTTTGTTGACCAAGATATAAAAGGCTACCAAGTCGTACCATTGTCTGGCTTTAAGAAAGTCCCCATTGAAATGTTTGGGTGGGGCAAGGCAGAGTTTGATGGGTTTGGACATGACAGGAGGTAGTTCGGTGGGTTCTGGGTCAGGTTCTTCATACTCGTCAGAGTCGAAGAGTTCGTTGGTCTCAGGGACGTGTACTACCATGGGTTTGAAGGGGAGATCTAGAGTTTGATCGAGTTGATCAGCAAGTTGTTCGATGTAGTCGGTTTCTTCAATGGAAGAAACAGGGATGTCTGTGGGTAGATCTAAGGGACGAGCAGTCTCAGGTGATTGTTCGAGTTCTGCCAGAGGTGAAGTGTTTGAGGATTCTCCTGACTCGTGTCGAGGAGTATGATGAGCGCCCCATGCAGGGTTGACTGAGGGTCTGTGTGAAATGGTGGGTGAACTACGTGAAGGTAGTTGCAACGAGGGAAGCTAGTTCTTTTGTTACACTTGGTCCAGATAGGGCTAAGCATAGCCTCAGATGAACCTGTAGAAACTAAAGACTTGAGACTAGGTGATGACAGTCAACTAGGGCTAGGGTTCTAAAGCCTGGGTGGTGGTAAGGCGCCTCAGAGTCTCTAGGCAACAATTAGGTGACTAAGACTATCAATGACCAAGCTACTGCTGTAGACTTGGACTGAAGGAACCAGGCGATGAACAGTTGGCTAGGACTGAGGTGACAAAAAGGCTAATGGCCAATCTGATCAAGGTACTGTTCACAAGATGGTGAACTGGGTACCCATGGACTAGAGTTTTGAAGGACAAGCTCCCATTCCGAGTATGGGTGGAGGCTCAAAGAGGCGAGAGGCGATGAAGGGGAAGATCAAGTGGATTGCTAGTCTAGAGGTACAGGAAGTACTCTGAGGAGAACTAGCTTAAGGGAGAAGAAAGGAGAGAAGAGAGGTTTATATACCTAAGGTATAGAAACCAACGGAATGTGAAAGAATTAATGTACACAGGAAATAGTCAGCGAGATGACTAAAAGGAATGTGATGGAATTGCATGGAGTGTCCAAGAAGGTGATGGAAGAACTACAATTGGGAGACGATGATGAGTCATCAAGCCAATGACTGAGGGGAGATGAGTAATCATAGGAAAAAGAAATAACGTCTAGGACTTGTATGACTAAGACAAGAAAAGAAATTGTAACAATCCACAGGACCACAAGCCCAATGGCTTGTTTGACAGGTCTACCCACCACCTTGCAACTTGTCCAACACCACCACCAACCCTCCCTTACACTGTCAACAAGCCCAATGGGTTGTTTGACAGGTCCACCACCCACCTCCACCTCTCTCAGATTGTCAACGAGCATGGCAGTTCATTCAATGCCACCACCTGCCACTTGCACCCCCTCAGCCCTCCAATGGCTCACTCAACAAGCCACCCACCTCCCTATCGCACTGTCTAACAAGCCCAATGGCTTGTTCAACCACCACCACCACCTCTCTTGAACTGTCAACAAATGTGACAGTTTGCTTGATGCCACCACCTGCCACCCACATCTCCCCAGCTCTCTAATGGCTCACTTGATGAGCCCACCCCCCCTGCCACTTGGAAAGCATGCTGAGGATGACATCATGACAACAATGGGTGTACAACCACACCTGCCACCACCAGTGACATGATAGTGACATGGTGACAAAGGGCATGACCACACCCACACCCACACCACCACCTGGCAGGTGCACCAAAAACAACACCATGATGACAATGGGTGCACAATGGCAACAACAACAACTGTCCCCCCACCCCCACCACTGCCTGGAGAGTACACCAATGACAACACAATGTCATCGATGGTCCACCACCATCAATGACGCCATGACGACACATGCACAATGGCAGTAACAATGTATGCAATGACCCATGTACCTCTAGGTAACATTGGCAGTGATGACAACAATGTGTACAACCACACCTCATCATCACCACTGCCACCTGGACAGCCCAAGTGCATAACCACATGCTGAAGACAACCGTAACGAAGACAGTGCAATGTTGTTGATGGCCAATTGCCATCAATGACACAACGACAATAATGATGTGCATGCAACCACATGCCCAGACATTTACAGCCTGGACAATAACAGGACAACCCAGTGCCATCAACAACACTACAACAGTGACAACATGCACAGCCACACATCCAGGGACAATGGCAAGGCAGCAATAATGACCCAGTGTCAACCATAGCCCAATGCCATCAACACCATGACAATGACAACAATGTGTGTGCAACCACAGGCCTGAAAACAATGACAACAACAACAATGCAGCATTGTTGATAGCCTGGCACCATTGACAACACCACAACAACACTACTGACACATCAGGATGTCCACCACTGGGAGGACACATGTGCCACCAGGAGGATGTGACAACCGAAACCAATGTGGCAACCACAACCACCACAACAGCATGCATACAACAGGGTGGTTGTGACAACTGCATGCAACAGGGAGATTGTGATGACCATGTACAACAGGCAGGTCACAATGACCACAATGTGACAAGGATAGCATGACAAAGGCACCATGATGACCATAACACAACAAGGAAGGTGTGACATGATGCATCCAACAAGGGGGACTTGGGGCAATGGTGCCATGGAAAGATACCATGACAACTGCATACAGTGAGGGCAATACAACTAGACTGCAGGGACAAACACCACAACAAGGTTGCAGTATACATGATACAATGATGATGCTGTGATGAGTACCCCCAGAGTTGACAACAATGTGTCATGTGCACAAGATGACCTTGATGCAACAAGGACAGCATGGCAACAATGACATGATGACCATGATGCAACAAGGGGGACTCAATGGGATGGTGGCGATGTGAGTAACTGCCATATGAGGATGATGTGACGACCACAGTGGGACGAGGGGGCAAGGTAGTGTCAGTATACATATGTAGTATTTTGTTTGTAGTTTACAAAATTCTAGTGGTTTCTAAATAATTTGATGGGTCTGGAAGAAAAGAAAAAAAAGTACTGTGCTACTTGGCATATGTTCTGTGCCCTCTGTATATGCTGTGCATGCCTGCACAGCCATTCCATGCTGTATGAGCTGTATGTGCTGACCAATTGGCTGCACAGCCTGTGGTGCTATAACATACCTGTAGCTCAGCTGTACAATGGGGGACCTTGCTGGAGCACTGTGAGTCTTGTGATTACCTGTCTAGAACTCTACATAACAATCTGATTTTGCTGATGTAAGCAAAGGACTGACACCCTAGTGCTCCATCATGAGCATGACCTCAAGATCAAACTCAAAGAAGGAGCTAGCCCTCTGCTGAGTACTGTTATACTTGTACTGGGTAGATCCAAGTCATAGCCTCAAAGAACAGCAAGTTTGGGTTTTGAGTGAAGCAAGAGGTCTAGTCAGACAGACTGAAGAGATGAGGTCCACAAATCAGGTATGACTAAGGAGATCTAGCTTAAAGAATACAAGTATACTACTGATGGCTTTATATACCCTTGTGGTTGGATGAGAAGAGTGGAAGGGGAACACCTTGGGTAACCATTAGTACAGGAAAGTGCAGTCCATAGCAGAAACAGGAATCCACAGTATCATATGATAAAAATGAAATGTGATAGTGGAGGATAAGGTGATGACGAGGGATGAGTCAGAGTATCTATGCCATCATAGAAAAGGAAAGCTGTCCTTAGATGAGAATATACATCCAATAGAGGAAAAAGAACAATGTGATGAGTACTATTGGGAGAAAATGAAGTGTAGCCCATCCACAGATCAGAGCAAGTTGTAACATTACCTCTGGTCTATCTCAAAGACTACCAGGTCTTCAACCATTGACTTGGTTGTTGATGTGGTCTAGTCAGTCCTGGGTAGGGGATCCTGTTTTGTTTGCCTGGCCAGCATCATCTGCAATCTCTCCATCACTAGAATTGTGCAGAGCCAGGTCCTCCACTTGCTGCTCCAAGTCATAAAGGTAGATGCCTTTATCATCAGTTTGAGTACAATACAGAGAGTCCAATATGATGTGGATGATGCGAGGCATAGGTTGGATGGTGGGGGTGGAGGGATAGCTGCTAGGAGCAGAAGAGGTGGATTGATCAACAATGTGAGCTGGGAGAGAAGATACTGGGAGAGTAGGAGGAGACAAATGATACTTCACATGGTGTTCATGGACAAAATCAACAACAGAGTTGAAATTCAACTTGTAGAGGGCATTCAGAAGATCCCTGTTCTGGGTCTGAAGGGCATGTCTGGCAAGGGTAAGGTCAAAGGTACCAGTGGCTTGAGTAGGGAGTAAGGTAGAGAGGGCAACATTCATCTGGAAAGAGCAAACTAGGAGATGGAAGATGGATTGTTCATCTAGAAGATGAGAGAATGGTTTTGCATAGAATCTATTGTGGAGGAAATGATCAATGTGGACATAATTCAATTCAGAGGATTCTCAATGATGGAAGACATGGGAGGGAAGAAGGGAAAGGTGATGTTTGGTGGAGGAGGTCTTGATCTGGGAGAGTTCAATAGCCATGGCAAAGATGTTTAGCTGTGAGAAGGAATTGGGTGGAAAGTTGAGGGACTGTGGGCCAGACCTTGGGGTATTGTCATTTATAATCCCCAAGGATGTCCTTGGTGTTGGAGAGGTTTTGTTTGGGCTCCCAGAAGTTGTCACTAGTTGGATAGCCTTTCCATTTGATCAAGAACTGCCTCTGTGATGGTGGACCTCTGTGGCATAGTACTGCCTTGATTTCATACTGTTCTTCCTCTCCAATCAGGTTGGGCAGTGGCATTGGGAAGTTCTGTCCATGTGTTTCATTTTCAACATAAGGGCAGAGGAGGGAAGTGTGGAAGACATTGTGGATTTGCCAGGTATTGGGAAGTCTGAATTTGTAAGTGATCAGCAACAGTACTTTGATGATGGTGAACGGTCCCTCCCTCTTTAGGAGGAATTTTGGGTTGGGTGCCACTTAGTTGAGGTTCCTCTCTTCTAACCAGACCTTATCCTCCTTTTTGAATAGAGTGAAGGAAATGTTTTGTCAGTTCTTCATCATCTGGTGTACAAGATCATGTGCAGCAAGTGCCTCGTTCCTTGCTGCAGTCAGGGCTTTGATCCAATCCTCCACAGCAGGGAGATTAGATTCAGTGATAACGTCAGGGAGTGATCAGGGTTTGTAGCGCTTCATGAGGAAGAAAGGGGATTGGTTGGTGATGGAATGAAGTCAGTGGTTGTGCAAGAATTCTGTCAGAGTGATGGAGTCTGTCCATATTTCAGGTTGATTTCTGCAGTAGATTCACAGATAGGTCTCTATCTTCTAGTTAACTTGTTTGGTTTCTCTGTCTGTCTGTGAATAGTAGGCTATTGAAAGAGAAAGATTGTACTGAAGTAAACATCTAAGTTCTTTGGCAATGGAAGAAGTGAATTGGGGTCCTCTATCTGAAATGATTTTATCATAAAGTTCAAACCATTTAAACACTTTCTTAAAGAAGAGGATGGCGACTCCTTCTGCTGTAACAGTTTTCATAGTTGGGCAAAGAATCACCCCCTTAGTAAGTCCATGGTTGACCATGACCAAAAGAGAATTGAAGCCAGAAGATAGGGGAAGGTCTGTAATTAAATCACAGGAAATTCGTTGAAATGAGTGCAATGCAGTTGAAGGAATAGAAAGCAAAGGAGGCATCATAGGATGGGTACAAGCCTTGCTCTGTTGACAAACAGCACAACCCTTGACATATGAATGAACAAAAGAAGCCAGGCCAGGCCACCAAAATTTGGAAGAAACAAGCTGTCAGGTTTTAAGAATGCCCAGGTGGCCTGCCAAAGGATGATCATGATGTAAGGATACAATTTCCCTATGGAGGTCAGCATTGTTTGGGATGTAGACATGATCCTGTTACACTTGTACTGGGTAGGTCCGAGTCATAGCCTCAAAGAATAGCGGGTTCAGAGTTCAAATGAAGTGAGAAGTCAAATCAGACAAACTGAAGAGACAAGGTCCACACATCAGATATGATTGAGAAGATCTAGCTTAAGGAATACAAGTACACTACTGATGGCTTTATATACCCTTGTGGTAGGATAAGAAGAATGGAAAGAGAACACCTTGGGTAACCATCAGTACAGGAATGTGTAGTTTGCAGTAAGAACAGGAATCTGCAGTATCATATGATAAAGATGAAATGTGATGGTGGAGGAAAGGTGATGATGAGGGATGAGTCAGAGCATTTATGTCATTGTAGAAAAGAAATGCTGTCCTTAGATGAGAATATACATCCAATAGAAGAAAAAGAATGGAACAATGAGTACAATTGATAGAAAACAAAGTGTAGCCCACCACAGATCAGAGCAAGTTGTAACATTACCTCTGGTCTATCTCAAAGACTACCAGGTCTTTGACCATTGACTTGGTCATTGAGGTGTTCTAGTCAGTCCTGGGTGGGAGATCCTGTTTCATTTGCCTGGCTGGCATCATCTGTGATCTCTCCATCACTAGAATTGTGCAGAGTCAGGTCCTCCACTTGCTGCTCCAAGTTGTAAAAGTAGATACCTTTGTTGTTGGTCTGGGAATGGTGGGGAGAGTCCAGTATGATGTGAATGACGTAAGGTGTAGGTCAGATGGTGGGAGTGGACAGATAGTTGCTGGGAGTAGGAGAGGTGGATCAATCAATGATGTGAGCTGGGGGAGGAGGTACTGGGAGAGTAGGAGGAGACAAATGATACTTGGCATGGTGTTCATGGACAAAATCAATGACCAAGTTGAAATTCAACTTGTAGAAGGGATTTAAAAGGTCTCTCTTTTGGGTCTGAATGGCATGTCTGGTAAGGGTGAGGTTAAAAGTACCAGTGGCCTGAGTGGGGAGCAAGGTAGAGAGAGCAACATTCTTCTGGAATGAGTGGACTAGGAGATAGAAGATGGGTTGTTCATCTAGAAAATGGGAGAGTGGTTCTGCATAGAATCTGTTGTGGAGGAAACAATCAATGTGGATGTAATCAAGTTTGGAGGATTCTCGATAATGAAAGACATGGGAAGGGAGGAGGGAGAGGTGATGTTTGGTGGAGGAGGTCTCAATCTGGGAAAGTTCAATAGCCATGGCAAGGATGTCTAGCTACTAGGAGGAACTGGGTGGAAAGTTGAGTGACAGTAGGCCAGACCTTGGGATATTGTTGTTTATAATCCCTAAGGACATCCTTAGCATTGGACAAGTTTTGTTTGGGTTCCCAGGAGTTGTCACTAGTTGGATAGCCTTTCCATTTGATCAAGAACTGCCTCTGTGATGGTGGACCTCTGTAGTGTAGTACTGCCTTGACTTTGTATTGTTCTTCCCCTCTGATCAGATCAGGTGGTGGGGTAGGGAAGTTTCACCCATGTGTTTCATTTTTGATGTAAGGAGATAGGAGGGAGACATGGAAAACATTGTGAATTTGCCATGTCTTTGGAAGTTGGAGTTTGTAGGTGATGGGAGAAAGTACATCAGTGATGGTGAATGGTCCTTCTCATTTAGGCAGAAATTAAGGGTCAGATGCCACCCTATAGAGGTTCCTTCCTTCAAGCCAGACCTTGTCCCCTTTGTTGAATGGGGTGAAGGTGGCATTCCATTGGTTCTTCATTATCTGGGACATGAGATCATGTACTACAAGTGCTTTGTTCCTGGCTGCAGTTAGGGCTTTGATCCAATCCTCTGTTGTGGGGAGGTTGGATTCAGAAATGACATCAGGAAGTGATTGGGATTCATATCCCATCATGAGGAAGAAGAGGGATTGGTTTGTAACAGAATGAGGTCGGTGGTTGTGTGTGAATTCTGTCAGAGTGATGGAGTTCATCCATGTTTCAGGTTGATTCCCACAATAAATTCACAGATAAGTCTTGATCTTCTGGTTAACTCATTTGGTTTCTCCGTCTGTCTGTGGGTGATAGGCTGTAGAAAGGGAGAGATCATAATGAAGTAATTGTCCAAGTTCTTTTGCAAAGGAAGAAGCAAACTAAGGTCCTCTATCTGAAATAATCTTATTGTAAAGTCCAAACCATTTGAATACCTTTTTGAAGAAAAGAATTGCAATCCCTTTGGCTGTAACTGTTTTCATAGTGGGGCAAAGAATCACCCCCTTCATAAGCCCATAGTTGACCATGACCAAAAGAGAATCAAAGCCAGAAGATGGCAGAAGGTCTGTAATTAAATTGCAAGAAATCTGCTGGAAGGGGTGCAAGGCAATTGAAGGAATAGGAAGTAAAGGAGGGGTAGTAGGGTGGGTTCAGGCTTTATTCTGTTGGCAAACAGCACAACCCTCAATGTATAAACAGACAAAAGAAGCCAGGCTAGGCCACCAAAATTCAGAACAGACAAGTTGTTGGGTTTTAAGAATGCCTGGGTGGCCTGCCAAAGGGTGGTCATGGTGTCAAGACACAATTTCTCTGCAGAGGTCAGTACTATTTGGGACATACACACAACCTTGATAAGAGAGAATACCTCCATCAAATTTCCAGTCAGATAGGCAAGAATGGAAGTGTGCAGGGAGATTCTCCATTGTCTGTAGAGAGTCAAGGATAAGTGAGTTGGAGGAAGAAGAGGAAGAAAGTTTATCATGTAAGACCATGTTGATGAGGGAGACAAAGAGATCAGGAGGAAGTAGGACTGCTTGGTCATTATCATCCTTTGCATCTGGGGAAAAGAGGTCAGGTTGGTGCGAGAGGGCATCTGGGGCAGGGAGGATCCAGGGACATGATGGATCTTCAAGTCATAATCTTGGATATTGAGAAGCCATCTCACCTGTTGACAGTTCAATTTCCTAGGTTCTTTGAAGTACATTAGATTTTTATGGTCAGTAACAACAAGAACTGGGAAGGGAGAGCTGTGTAGATAGTGTTGCCAGGTTTTCAATGCTTGGATAACGGCAAAGAGTTCCCTATGGTAAATGTCATAGTTTTGCTCAGAAGAGGAAAAAGTTTGGGAAATATATCTGCATGGGTGCCATTCACCATTCTTGTCTTGTTGGAGGAGCAACCCTCCAGAAGCATCACATGAGGCATCATTTGTGACAGTGAATTGTCTGGAGGTGTCAGGGATTCATAAAACTGGCTCAGAAAGGAAGATACTTTTTAATGAGGAAAAGGCAGTTTCACAAGCTGTGGACCACATCCATGGTATGTCCTTTTTTGTAAGATCAAGTAGAGGTTATGCAATATCAGAGTATTTTGGGACAAATCATCTGTAGAAATTAGTGAAACCTAGGAAGGAACGAATATCTTTGACTTTTGTGGGGGTGGGCCAGTCAGTGATCCCTTTAAGTTTGACTGGATCCATTGTCAGTTGCCCCAGTTGGGCAATCATACCTAGGAATTCCACTTGGTCCACATTGAACTTACACTTTTCTAACTTGAGATGTAGGTCCAGTTCTTTCATTCATTAAAGGACTCATTTTGTCTGTTCTTTGTGGGTTTTTTTGTCTGGGGAGAAAATTAGTAGGTCATCCATGTATATGACTAACCATCCTTCTGCAATCATGTCTTGGAAGGAGTTGTTCATGAATCTCTGAAAAGCGGGGGGAGAATTGATGAGTCCAAAGAATATAACCATCGGTTCAAAGAGTCCTCAATAAGTGATAAATGTGGCCTTCCATTGGTCTACATCCTTTATATGTACGTTGTTGTATCCCCACCTTACATCAAACTTGGTAAAGATCTTTGCCCCCCTTAATTTATCAGTCAGGTCAGAGATAAGTGGGAGGGGGTAGGCATTGCATATGGTATGTTCATTCAGGTATCAATAATCTTGACATGGTCAAAGGCCTCTATCCTTCTTTTTGATGAAGAAGAAGGGGGAGGCTTGTGGAGAGTTGGATGGTTGAATCTTTCCTGAGGCCAGGTTCTCATTAAGAAACATATCAGCAGCAGTTTGTTCATCAGGGGATAAGGGATAGATTTTGGATACTTTCAGGATGAAGGTGTCATCCAAATTGATAGGATGATCATAGGGTTGAGATGGTGGTACATGGTCAGTGGCTTCCTTTGTGAATACTTCCCTGTATGCTTTGTATTGCAGTGGAAGTTCCACTGCTATTTTGTCCCCATCCATAGCTAATTGAGTAGAGGTAGTGGTTTTCTGCACAATTCATTCTAATCAAAGGGTAGTTAGGGCATTGGGGAAATATCAGGTCATGGACTTCTGAATTCTGTGGATGGTGTAAGTGTAATAGGCTTGCTTGGTATACCTTTCAGGTGTCTCATAGTTGATGTAATCCATCACTGCTATCTGTTCTTCTTCTTCAGTCACATAATGTTTCATCAGCGGGGATGGAAGTTTCCCTTTCATTAGATAGGCAGCTCATCATCCTTGATGTGCCAGGTAAAGATCAAGGGAGTGGTCCTTCTTCAAGTCGATTTCTACTGTTTGCTTCTTCTAGTTGATCTTTGGTTGGGTAGTCTCAAACCAGGGCATTCCCAAGATAATGTTTTCCCTCCCACATTATATGACATGGAACATTACTTTCTGTGAGGTCATGCTGATTTGGATGTAGAGCATATAAGTGAAGTGAATAGGTCCTTGTTTGTTCATAGAATGGTTGACATTTTGAACAGTGATTGGGTTGGATAGTCTTTTGGTAGGAAGTTTGTGTTTTCGTACAAAGTCCCAATCAATACATGAGATATCTGCTCCAGAATTGATGAGAGCAGATGTGTTGACAGTTTTGAGGGTAGCTCCTGCTTTGATAACTCAGATGGGAAGGGTGAGAGCACAAGTATCATTCTGAGTAATAATTACAGGAGCACACTTTATGGGAGGAGGAACAAGCATCAACTCAAGTCCTCCATCTAAAAATCCAATTGATTGTCCTTGATAATCCTGGAGAGAAAGCAGCGTTATCTTCATCTTTCACTTCTTCAATCTTAGCTACCCCCTCTTCTTTTCCTACTGCTTTTACCTTTCTTTCCTCTGTCTTCTTTGCCAGTCCTGGATGACCAGGACAGTCCCTGACAAGGCCAGGTTTTCCACATTTGAAGCGGAGTCCTTTCTTCATCCTCTCCTCTCGTTCAGAGAGGGAGAGTCATATAGTGTCAACATCCATCACATTCAGGTCTTGTATTTTTGGTGCAGTTGCAAATTGAGAGTGGGTTTGTGGGGTGGTATGATTACCTCTGGTTTGGGATATGATAGTTCTAGATCTGTTCCAGTTATTGTGTAAGAGTTCCGCTTTCTTACACCAATTGTTGAGTGTAGCAGGGACAGTTTCAGATTGATAAATGTGTTGTATAAGGAAAGGTTGGAGTCCTTCCACAAAGAGCCTGCAGAGGACCGTCTGATCACTAAGTCCAGCCTGTGTTGCCAGTGAGCAGAAAGTGGCAATGTAGCTGAGGACATCCTTCTTCTTTTGTGCTAGTCCTTGAAGCTGGTGAAGTACATCACCTTTGATGTTGGTGGTCTGAAATGTAGCTTCAAGTGTTTTAAGAAAGTCCTGCTAGGTCCCAAAGGACTGGGCTTTCATGGCCCTTTCAATGAAGGAAGAGACCCATTTGAGTGCGACTCTTTTCTTGTAGTAGGAGAGAGTTAATGCAATCTTCTTTTCATCGTTGGAGTAAATGTGGCCATTGATCATCAGGTATAGGAGAACAGAGTTCATCCAGGGACAGAATTTAGTCTCTGTTCTGTCAAAGTCATCTAGTTTGGTGAGGGAGAGCTCCTTCCCTGAGGATGTCACGATTGTTGATTGAGGGGTAGTCTGGGGAAGGACAGTTGTCAATTGATGGGAAGAAGGTTGGGAGGAAGGAGCTACTCTAGTCATTGGGGCAGTTCCAGAAGGTCCAGACATAGTGGCAGGTGGGGTGGAAGGAGATGGGGTTCAAGGTGGTGTGGTAAAGAGAGGGTTTTAAGTAAGAGATGGTCTGGAGGTCTTTGGTCCTTTCTGATAGGGGTTGGCTCACAAAGGATTCATGTTCTGGTTCAATGAAATCTTGGTAGTCCTTGCAAGGGCAAGGGTTCAGAAGGTTAAGCTAGATCTTTTGTTACACTTATACTGGGTAGGTCCAAGTTGTAGCCTCAAAGAATAGTGGGTTCAGAGTTCAAATGAAGTGAGAAGTCAAGTCAGACAAACTGAAGAGATGAGGTCCACGAATCAGATATGATTGAGGAGATCTATTTTAAGGAATACAAGTATGCTACTGATAACCTTATATACCCTTGTGGTAGGATAAGAAGAGTGGAAAGAGAACACTTTGGGTAACCATCAGTACAGGAATGCATAGTTTGCAGTAAGAACAGGAATCCACAGTATCATATGATGAAGATGAAACATGATGGTGAAGGAAAGGTGATGATGAGGGATGAGTCAGAGTATCTATGTCATCATAGAAAAGAAATGCTATCCTTAGGTGAGAATATACATCCAATAGAAGAAAAAGAATAGAGCAATGAGTATGATTGGTAGAAAATGAAGTGTAGCCTGTCCACAGATCAGAGCAAGTTGTAATGGATTCTGGTAGGAGAGAATACTTCTGTCAAATTTCCAATCAGATAATTGAGAGTAGAAGTGCACTGGGAGATTTTCCATTGTCTATAGAGAGTCAAGGATAAGTTGGTCAGAGGAGGAGGAGGAAAGTTTATCATGTAAGGCTGTATCAATGAGGGAAACAAAAAGATCCAGAGGGAGTAGGATTGCTTGGTCATTGTTGTCCTTTGTGTTGGGGGAGAGGAGGTCTGGTCAGCATGAGAGAGCATCTGGGGTAGAGAGAGAAGACCCAGGGACATGATGAATCTTTAGGTCATAGTTTTGGATATCAAGGAGCCATCTCACCTGTTGACAATTCAATTTCATAGGTTCTTTGAAGTATGTCAAGGTTTTATGGTCAGTAATGACCAGGACAGGAAAAGGAGAACCACAAAGGTAGTGTTGTCATGTTTTTAATGCTCAGATGATGGCAAGAAGTTTCCTATCATAAATATCATAGTTTCTCTCAGAAGAGGAGAAAGTCTGTGAGATATATCCATATGGGTGCCATTCACCATTTTCATCTTGCTGGAGGAGTAGTCCTCCCAAAGTGTCACACGACGCATCAGTTGCAACAGCAAATTGCCTGGAGGTGTCAAGGATTCTCAACACTGGTTCAGAAAGAAAGATATGTTTTAATGAGGAAAAGGCAGCTTCATAAGCTGTAGACCATGCCCATGGCATGTTCTTTTTAGTGAGATCCAGTAGGGTTCATGCAATGTCAGAGTATTTTGGGATGAATCATCTGTAGAAGTTAGCAAAACCTAGGAAGGAATGAACATCTTTGACTTTCATAGGGGTGGGCCAGTCAGTGATTCCTTTAAGTTTGACTGAATCCATTGCCAGTCATCCTGGTTGGGCGATCATGCCAAGGAACTCTATTTGATCAACATCAAACTTACACTTCTCCAATTTGAGATGTAAATTGAGTTCTTTCATCCATTGGAGAATCTGTTTTGTCTGCTCTTCATGGGTCTTTTTATCTGGGGAGAAAATCAGTAGATCATCCATATATATGATTAACCATCCTTCTGCAATCATGTCTCAGAAGGAATTGTTCATAAATCTCTGGAAGATAGGAGGGGAATTAGTGAGTCCAAAGAACATAACTATTGGCTCAAAGAGCCCCCAATGAGTGATACATGCTACTTTCCACTGGTCTCCATCTTTTTTATGTACATTGTTGTATCCCCACCTTATGTTGAATTTGGTAAAGATCTTCACCCCCCTCAATTTGTCAGTTAGGTCAGAGATGAGTGGGAGGGGGTAGGCCTCACATATGGTATGTTTGTTTAAATACTAATAGTCTTGGCATGGTTGGAGACCTCCATCTTTCTTTTTGACAAAGAAAAAGGGGGAGGCTTGTGGAGAGTTGGAAGGTTGAATCTTTCCTGAGGCCAAGTTCTTGTCAATAAATGTGTCAGTGGCAGTACATTCATCAGGTAACAAGGGATATATCTTGGATACCTTTGGGATGAAGGTGTTGTCCAAGTTAATAGGATGATCATAAGGTCAGGATGGTGGTACATGGTCAGCAGCTTCCTTTGTAAATACTTCCCTGTATGCTTCATATTGTGGTGGGAGCTCCACCGCTATCTTGTCTGCATCCATGGCTAATTGAGTAGATGTAGTGGTTTTCTGTACAGTCTGTTCCAGTTGAAGAGTAGTAAGAGTATTCGAGAAGTATTGAGTCATGGACTTCTGAATTCTGTGGATGGGGTAAGTGTAATAAGCTTGTTTAGTATACCTTTCAGGTGTCTCATAGTTGATGTAGTCCATCACCACTACCTGTTCTTCTTCTTCTGTTACATAATGCTTCACCAGTGGGGGAAGAGGTTTCCCTTTTGTTAGATAGACAGCTCTTGACCCTTGATGTGCAAGGTAAAGATCCAAGGAGTGACCTTTCTTTGGATCAATTTCCACTGTTCACTTTTTCCAGTCGATCTTCAGTTGGGTGACTTCAAACCAGGACATACCCAGAATAATGTTTTCTCTTCCACATTGCATAATGTGGAACATTACTTTTTGTGAGATTGTGCTGATGTGGATGTAGAGTGTGGAAGTGAAGCAAATAGGTCCTTGTTTGTTTGTAGAGTGATTGGCATTTTGAATGGTGATTGGGTTAGATAGTCTTTTGGTAGGGAGTCTGTGTTTTTGTACAAAGTCCCAATCAATACATAAAATATCTGCTCCTGAATTGATGAGAGCAGATGTATCAATGGTTTTGAGTGTGGCTCCTATTTCAATGACTCAGATGAGAAGGGTGAGAGCACGAGTATCATTTTGAGCAATAATTACAGGAGCACACTTTATGGAAGGAGGAACAGGCATTGACTCAAGTCCTCCATCTAAAAATCCAATTGATCATCCTTGATAATCCTAGAGAGGAAGGCAGCATCATCTTCATCTTTCACTTCTTCAATTTTGACTACTCCTTCCTCTTTTCCTACAACTTTTACCTTTCGTTCCTCTGTCTTTTTTGCCAGTCCTGGATGTCCAGGACAGTCCCTGGCAAGGCCAGGCTTTCCACATTTGAAGCAGAGTCCTTTTTTCATCCTCTCCTCTCGTGCAGAGGGGGAGAGTCATACAGCATCAACATCCATCATGTTCTGGTCTCATATCTTTAGTGCAGCTGTAAATTGAGAGTGGGTTTGCAGGGTGGTATGATTACTTCCAGTTCAGGATACAATAGTTCTAGATTGGTTCCAATTATTGTGCAAGAGTTCCACTTTCTTGCACCAATTGTCAAGCATAGCAGGGACGGTTTCAGATTGATAAATGTGTCACATAAGGGAAGGTTGGTGCCCTTCCGTGAAGAGCCTGCAGAGGACTGTCTGATTGCTAAGTCCAGCCCATGTCACTAGTGAGCAGAAAGTGGCAATGTAGCTGAGGACGTCCTCCTTCTTTTGTGCCAGTCCTTGAAGTTGGTGAAGTGCATCACCTTTGATGTCTGTGGTCTGAAACATAGCTTTGAGTTTTTTGAAGAAGTCCTGCCAGGTTCCAAAGGATTGAGCTTTCATGACTCTTTCAATGAAGGAAGAGGCCCATTTGAGTGTGACCCCTTTCTTACAATAGGAGAGGGTCAACACAATCTTCTTTTCATCATCTGAGTAGATATAACCATTGATCATAAGGTACAGGAGAACAGAGTTCATCCAGGGACAGAACTTGGTTTCTGTTCCACAGAAGTCATCTGGTTTGGCAAGGGAGAGCTCCTTCTCAAGGGATGTCACAATTTCAGTTGAGAGGTAGTCTGAGGAAGGACAGTTGCTGATTGATGGGAAGAAGGTTGGGATGAAGAAGCCACTCTGGTCATTGGGGTGGATCCAGAAGGTCCAGACATGATGGCAGGTGTAGTGGAAGGAGATGGGGTTCAAGATGGTGCAGTGAAAAGAGGGTTTCAAGCAAGAGTCAGTCTGGAGGTCTTTGGTCCTTTCTGGTAGGGATTGCCCCATGGTGAATTTGGGTTCTAGTTTGATGAAATCTTGATGGTCCTTGTGAAGGCAAGGGTTCAAAGAGTAAGCTAGATCTTTTGTTATGCTTGTACCATGTAGGTCCAAGTTGTAGCCTCAAAGAACAGGAAGTTCAGGTTTTGAGTGAAGCAAGAGGTCTAGTCAGACAGACTGAAGAGATGAGGTCCACAAATCAGATATGATTGAGGAGATCTAGCTTAAGGAATACAAGTATACTACTGATGGCTTTATATACCCTTGTGGTTGGATGAGAAGAGTGGAAGGAGAACACCTTGGATAACCATCAGTACAGGAAAGTGTAGTCCACAGCAGAAACAGGAATCTGCAGTATCATATGATGAAGATGAAACATGATAGTGGAGGATAAGGTGATGACAAGGGATGAGTCAGAGTATCTATGTCATCATAGAAAAGGAAAGCTGTCCTTAGATGAGAATATACATCCAATAGAGGAAAAAGAACAACATGATAAGTACTATCAGGAGAAAATGAAGTGTAGTCTGTTCACAGATCAGAGCGAGTTGTAACAGGTACCACCTACTCCCTTTCTCCCTCTGAACTTGAGTCCCTCTAAGCTATCCTCCATCAAATTCATCCAACCCTCCTCTTCCTCCCATGCTACTCCAGTCCTCTTTGTCTACAGGAAAGATGGTTCTCTCCAACTTTGCATTGTTACAATTTCTTTCTTTGTCTTAGTTATACAAGTTCTGGATGTTATTTCTTTTCTACAATTACTCATTTCCTCCTAGTCATCAGCCCAATGACTTATCATCACTTCTAATTGTAGTTCATTCCATCATCTTCTTGGACATTCCATGTGATTCCATTGTATTCTATTTAGTCATCTTGTTGACCAATCCTGTATACTTTTAGTTCTTTCATATTCTGTCAGTTTCTATACCTTAGGTATATAAAACTTCCTTCATTTTCCCTTTCCTTTCTTTAAGCTAGTTCTCCTCAGAATTACCACCTGTATCTCTAGACTAGCAATCCATTGTTCTTTCCTCTCATTGTCTCCCGTCTCTTTGAGCCTCCACCCATGGTCTGAATGGGTAGTTTGTCCTTCAAACCCTCTAGTCTCTGGGTACCCAGTTCACCGTCTTGTGAACAGTACCTCATCTCTGAGTACCTAGCTCTCTACCTTGGGAGTAGTACTTCAACCCAGCCGACTCATTGTCACCAGATACTCAAGAAAGCCCTAGTCACCCAGTCAGTACCTATAGGCTCTAAATGACCCATCAGCATTTAGTCCCACGACCCCATCCTAGTCAATAGTTATCATCTAGTCTCAAGTCTTAGCTTTAGTCTTTAGTTTTCTGAGGCTACGCTTTGCCCTACCTGGACCAAGCATAACAAAAGAACTAGCTTCCCTTGAAGCGACTACCTTCACATAGCTTGCCCACCATTTCACACAGACCCTCAGTCAACCCCATGTGGGGCACCCATTGTACTTCTCAACATGAGTCAGGAGAATCCACAGACACTTCACCACTGGCAGAACTCAAATATTCACCTGAGACTGCTCAACCCCTAGACCTTGATCTACCCACAGACATCCCTGTTTCTTCTGTTGAAGAAACCAATTACATCAAACAACTTGCTGATCATCTCAATCAAACTTTAGACCTCCCTGCTAAGCCTACTATCATAGGAATCCCCGAGACTGATGAATACTTTGACAAGTATGAAGAACCTGACCCATAACCAACTGTCATCATACCATCTACTGATATGTCTACCATCAAACCTGTCAAACTTTGTCTTGCACCTCCCAAGCACTATAACAGCAACTTCCTCAAAGTCACTTAATGGCTTGACTCCGTCTCTTTCTACCTCCTTGTCAATGCTGAGGTATACAACTCAGATGCAAAGAAGATTGCCTTTGCACTCTCCTATATGATCAAAGGAGCCACCTTGACTTGGGCAACCAACTTTTGTGCAGAAGTGGTCAAACAGAAGAAACTGGACCTTGGATCCATGGAGGATTTCTCCAAGGGACAGCCATCTCCTGGCTGGCCAACACTCACATAACCCAGAAAGGGGGGAAATATGAACCCTCTCTCACTGAATACCATGTAGAATTCCACAACAAGTCCACCCTTGCTAGTATCATCAATCAAAATGTCCTGATCAGATACTATTCCGTTGGAATCCCCAACTTCCTCATGAAACATGTGTTCAATATGGAGACAGTCCCTGAAACCCTCAAAACATGGATGAACAAAGTCTCCACATTTAACACTCGGTATGAATGAGCTCACAAAATCTCTAGTCATCAATCCTCCTCCTCCCACCACACCTATCACTCTTTCTCTGCTCCTAAGGCTGAATGAGACCCAAATGCCATGGATGTTGATGCTGTATGCATTGGCAAACTCACTCCAGAAGAGCATAGGAGATGTTTCACCAAAGGAAGATGCCTTCGTTGCCAGGAGAAAGGACACTCCACCAAGGACTGTAAAAAGTTCCAGAACAACAAACCCCTCCCTCCCCACCCCCATGTCAAGAAGGTCAAAAAAGAGGACCTTCCATGCCTGGAGAAGATAGAGGATGATGACAAGGATAACAAAGTCACCCACATTTCTTTCACAGTGACCAAGGATTTTTAGACTGGAGGACTAGATTGATGCTAGCCACCTCCTCCCCTAGTACATGTGCTCGAGTAAATGTAACCATCCCTGGAACTATGAAATCAATGCAAATTCCCATCCAACTTGTAGTTCCCTCACACACCATGAAAACTGTTGACACCTGTGCCCTCATTGATAGTGGTGCAGATATCTCCTGCATTGACTGGCAGTTTGTGCGAAAGTATAAACTCCCCACTACAAAACTCACTGTTCCCATTCCTGTCAGGAACGCAGATCAAACTCAGAACAAAGGAGGGGCTATCCACTTTACCTTAACCCTCTTTGTTAACATAGAAGGAATTGCCCACTGTATTCTCTTCCATGTCATGAGCTGTGGCAATGAAGACATCATCCTTGGACTTCCCTGGCTTCGCCATGCCAACCCCACTATCAACTGGGAGACCTGCACCCTCTCCATCTCTGAGACCACAGATCAATCTAAAGAACTCTATGCCAATTTCACATCAGACACTGATCAGCATAACTCTTACTTTGTGCAACTGGGGATCTCACGTTCCATCCCCAGTCATCACAACGTTTCTGCCATCTATGACTCCCGCCTCTTCGAATTCCTCAATTATGAAGAGGAATCTGCTTATGTCAACAGAGCCTTGACCAACAGGGTGTTGAGAATGATGATTATGTCATCATTAATCAGCATTGATAAGATACTAGATCATGCTTATCTTCTTATCTATCTTATCATTCAAGTAAGCATGATTACACAAGATCCTATCTTAACGGATCATTACATTTTCTATATGACACTACTCATGTTTTGCCATTGGCTATTACTAATAGTATGATAAGAGAGCTTACTGCCATTGGCTGCTATTGTTCTACGTATTTAGAACAATCATACAGATACAAACACAATGTACTGTATATAAGGAGGAGCTCCCACCTAGTTGCTCCTCTAACAGAATATCCATCTCTGTTCTCTTGTACTGTCTAGTGACTCTCACCAACCACTACACTATCCTTGATTACCACCTCAAATCTCCTAACACTAAGTGAGTATTCCCACTTAGCTCATTTCCTCAACTGTTTGGAGTCTTCTACTCCAAAAGGTTATGAGCCCTGTCATCTAGACAAAGGAGTATGTCTTTCACTAGCTTTTATGATGCCTCCCTCTGTCTCATGCACAGGAGATTCCTGGTGGTTACTGGATCTTCTTTTTCTATACACTCTGTTTACAAATTTATATAATGGCCTTGAAATGGCTGTTATGGTGGAGCTAATGGCTCAATGTCTCCTGTTCACTTTTGAACAAGGATTCGCTGTCTTCCGGAAGAAATCTGAGGCTCTCATTGTGATTGCTCATATTAAAACTCAAACACATTCACACAAGCTGATGCTAATGGTGGCTTCAAGCAGACTCATACCACCATCAGTAAGTGACAGAGCCTCAGCATCACTACCCCGAGATACCCCATCTTGAGAATCTCGTACAAATCCTATGCTACCCAAAGAACCTTTGGAGAATCCTGTGGAAACCCCTCCTAGAGAGGAGAACCCTATGCCAGAACAGTCTGGTAGACCCCCTTGGTACAAAACTCATACTAGACCAATTGTAGATACTCACCTGGTTGCTCCAGACATTCCCTTTGAGATCCTTTGTCCTATTTGCAACAGAGCAATAGAACGAGGAGAAATCCACCATCATGGTGAGACTGATGTTGTCAGACACGGATCTAATGACGGCTTACTTGACCATCAGTTCGTCCCCTTTGAATTCTTCAGAGTCATCAGAAATCCAGGACTGCCAGCAACTCACACTCCCATCTCTCCCCCAAACACTCCAATTGTCCAAGCACTTGTTGAACCTCCTCGATACTCTCAATGCCATGCAGACAACCTCCTCGACACCTCCTCCCCATATGGGCTACACTCTGCTGCAGCAACTGTTCCTCAGACTCCACAGAATGAGAATGACCACACCATGGGATCCATGGAGGAAGAGGAAGCCCTCACTGTCAGAGAGGCCATTGCCCTCAACAGTATCCATTCCATCCTTACCCTCATAGCAAGAAGAACTCTCTGGCAATGACTCGAGGCAGAACGAGCCATCGCAGTCAACCCCTCCATCCTCTCCAACCCTTCAGTACCTGCCGTCACCACTACCAGCAATGAGACTAGAAACCCTCCTTCTTCAGAAGGAGCTGCACAGGACGACGGAGGGGCTGTTCACCTAGTGGCTCTTGGTCCCCTTGACTTTGGAGAATTTGAAAGCTCCAATTTGAACAGAGCAAGCCAACTACAAGTCCTTGCAAGCACTAGCCATGCTAGGAGGGGCTCTGCTCGTAGACATCGGGGGGGAGTTCCTCCAACAGCTTTCCAATGGCAAGCTAATGCAAGTTCGTCCATGAGACTTGGATTGCTTCCTCAGAGTCAGAGTCAAAGAGCAGAAGATGATAAGCTACGTCCTGCATTGTCAAGAAGACAGAGAGTCCCTCTTTGCCCACTTCCATCAGCCGCCACACCTCCTACCTCTTCATCGTCAGCCCACCATAAAGAGGGAAGTAAAGGTAGACTGTCTCCAAATCATGGAGATACAGCTAGGACCAACTTACCCTCAGCTGCACCATCAAATCCTGCATGAGAAAGTCTGCTATTCAAATTGGATGGTCTACCCTTTCAGGATTCAAGCATGTGAGTCCAGGGTGAGGCACTCTGTCTGCGCACTCGTGTACTGGACAGAGTCCATAGTCAAAGCCTATGAGGGTGTGGGTTAGGCGTTTCCCACCACATCTTATGACGATGCAGCTGATTATGTGGTACGTGACCAAGGTTGGGAAATCTTTAGAACAGACATTTTTCCTCCATCATACACAAACCTCTTATTTATTAAGTCTAAAAACCCTAACTACATGCCCGACGATGAGGCCTGGTTAGAGACAGCCGATGATGGATAGTACAGAGGAGAACCAGCAGAGGAGTATGGAAGGAGAGTAGGAATGGGAGTTAGGCGATGGAATGAGTGCTTCGACACTCATTACTGGGCATTGCTGAAGAAGCGAACACCTGAGATTTTCAAGAAATCACTAGCCATCAAAAAGCTAATTCTTGAACATGCAGGCACTCCCACTGAAGATGATGTCTACTTTGGCCTCACAGCACAAACAAAAAATAGAGGACATACTGAGTACCTTTCCCAAGCTAACTGACTCGGAAAGAGACGTGCTGCTGAGCAAGGCAAAGAAAAACGAAGAACTCGCCGACGTACTTAGCATTTATAGTACTTTTCCTTTAAATCCTCTTTGGCCATTGGACTACTTTCATGATAACTTGACATACATAGAAGATTACAATAAAATGAACAATTTCATTCAGCTCAATTGTTGGAATAATCTTCACACAATTGACATGCCTTTCATAACAACTTCAGATAAAATCTTGAAGTATGAAAGAGATGGGAGAATTATAGAAATAAAAATTTCCCATTACTTCAAATATCTTCACTATAGATCTTTTGAAAGACAATCTCTTAACACTTCTACGTATATACCTTCCAAACAACCTTCCCTTTGGCCACTCACAAAAAAGGATAGGAAAAGATACTGGGATGATAAGAAACCACTTGGTTTCAATAAAAAGGAATGTTGAACCCTTCTTTGGTTACAAGCCAGAAGAAGAAGACAAACCTGGGTTCCATGCCCTCAGGATTTTCCATTACCAGATTCTTCGGATGAAGAGGAAGCACGAGAAGTACCATCTGAATTTAATCTCATATCTCATATATATGAAGAACTGTTTACTGAATATGGTTTGATAGATATTGTCAAACTTCTCTAAATGGCTGCAATCACTGTACCTTCCAATTTCAAAACCGATAACACTATCATCACTCACATACCTATTCTCAAAGGTCCCATCAATTATCCCATATAGAGTGTGTGTCTCCAGTCTGTTCTTCAATCCCTTTCTGTATGGTCCTGGATTTCCGAGACTACCACTTTTGTTGGAACAGTTAATGCTGACCAAGGAAAGTGGGAAGTCATTGATAAAAGAGTGTGTGGCATTATTGCCAACACTATCAGTGACATGTTCATTCATCATGTATCATATGATTATGCTGATCAAGCCGTTAAAGCCTCAGTATCAAAAGCAATCTGGGAGAAGATGCAATCTCTATTTGCATCACGAGGCTTGGCTGGACAGTTTCATTTGTTCCACCAAGCCAACCAGGTTACGATTAACCCAAGAATGGCAAGTGAAGACATTAATTGTGTCACTTCACTATTTGATCAGATGAAAGATGCTGGCCTTATACTTCCCAACTCCTTTAAAGCAATGTTCCTTTTGAAACAGCTTCCAAGAGATATGTACCAATTCTGCTCCACTGTGGCACTCACCACAGAAATCGCTAATTTCACTGTGGATACTATAACCACAAAGATTTTGGCAGAAGTTTCGATGCTTGCATCAAGACATAATCTCAAAACCAGAATTTCAAATGTGGAAGCAAATACACCTTCCACCTCTCAACAGGTGAGCACTATGAATAGAACCAATGTGATTCGCAAGGGACCGCCCAATTATAATAAATGGCATCCTTATAAGGCTAGTGGTTCAAGACTGAACCAACCCTCTGGAAATAGTAGTCCATGAGGATGTACTAAATTCCAAAGGAGACCCACTTCCTTTAAAGATAAAAAGGAAGCTAGCCGAGCTAGCTTTGAGATGTGAAAGCAGAATAAAGGGAAAGGAAAGGCACCCGCTACCAATATGGTAGACAGAGAACAAGGTTTCATCCATGAAGTTATCATGGAAAGCAATACTGATGAATTGAATGAAGCAGATGAAGCACATTAGAATGAGGACATGCCACCTTGGCCAGAAACTCCAGAAGGAGTTGTCCTTAACCCAGAAGAACCACCAGAGAACATGAATACATGGGAAACGGGACAAGAAGATTCAGGTATGGATGAAGTTCATCACCCTTCCTTGCAAAGGAGCTCCTCTTTCTAACTCCAAGGTGAAAGATGGAGCAGGACCTTCTCAGATTCCAATCAAAACTGATTGAGATAAAACACTGAAGCAAGAAGACGCTTCAAGACAAACTGAGAAGAGAAAAGAGAAAGGGAAGAAGACGGTGATAGCCATTGGAGGTTTGATTTCACAAAGAGATCATTTTAACAATCATAGCACTCTTCATACAAAGAGGATACCATATACTTCTACAGAAGCATTTCATGCTTCTGTCCATGTTCAATCAGAACATGAGAAAGGTAATCCTCAAGATCGTCCAAAGAGACAAACTCAAGGGTTACTCATAGATCATCAGAACCACGATGTACATGCTGTGAGTCATGCACAGCAAATGCATGAAATACCAAGAGGTAACTTGCAGGGTTGTTCAAAGAAACAAACTTACGAGTTATACATAGTCAATCTGACCCATGAGGGATTAGTTCCTATGAGAGGACCTCATGTATATGAGAGACAAAGATTAGACTATGAGGACGATGATAGAGTAACCTTCTACGATGAAGAGAGCAATGAATACCTTTGCTACTATCTTGGAGAAGATTCTCCAAAGAGTGATTTCTCTAAGAATCATTGGATGATCAATAACGGTTGCATGCATCATTTATCACCATTTATAGATGACTTTGTTCATCTGAATCAGTATACAAAGAAAGTGTCTGTAGCAAATGGAGAATCATCTCCATTATATGGAACAGACACAGTCCTTTTAAAATAAACAGATGGTACAGTCGATCCAACAGTTGTTACTCTACACAATGTTTGGTATGCTCCACACATGGTAAACAGACTTTTATCTGTTCCATCGTTAACAGACCACGGCTTTTGCTGTGAGATAACATCAAAAGGATCCAGTATTTGGGACAAGAGAGGATGTGAGGTGATCTGGGCAACAGCCTCATCATCCACTAACAACCTCCATTGGTTTCAGTCAAACATAATTACTCCAATGATAGGATCTGTAACCTCTCTTGCAGATCTCAATTCTTATCAAATTTGGCATCAGTGTTTTGGTCATACTTCCAAAAATGCTTTATGACATGTACACATGAATCTAACTGGAGTTCCACAACTCCAAGATCAATCTGAGAATATTCCTTGCAAAGGATGTTCTTTAGGCAAAATGCCTGATCACACCTTTCCCCAATCCGATAAATGAGCATCTCGTCCACTTGAACTGATTCACACTGATCTAGTGGGCCCCATGCCAACTGAACCATGTTCACGTGCAAAATTTATTCTCACATTCATTGATGATTACTCTGGGTATACTTTAACTTCCTTCTTGCAGGTCAAGTTGGATACATTTCGGCATTTTTCTAATATGGTTTCTTGGGCTGAGACCTTTACGGGTCATAAATTAGCCACTGTCTGTTTGGACCGAGAGGGGGAATTCATGAGTCATGAGTTTGCGATGTTCCTCACTTTCAGAGGCATAACTCATCAAACTTCAACCCCTCACACTCCTCAGCAAAATGGAAGAGCTGAGAGATTCAATAGAACCATACTGGAAAAGGCTAAAGCAATGTGCCATCATGCCTGTCTGCCAAAATCGTTTTGGCAAGATGCCATGGAAACATCAATCCACATCTATAATAGGCAACCCATGAGATGTCACAATTGGAAAACTCCTATTGAGATCTTTAAATCTGATGGGAAGAAACCAGATGCTTCTTACTTCCAAGTCTTCAGATATAAGGCTTACATGTTCATTCCTCCTGAACAAAGGCCTGACAAACTGTCACCCAAATCAGAGGAAATGACGTTCATTGGATATGAACCAAATACAAAAGGATGGCATTTTTGGTCAAAATTAAAACATCATGTTGTCATGTCTACTCATGCCACTTTTGATGAAAATAGTTTTCCATGGTGTTCCAAAGATCAAGAAGATGGACCTGCCCCTATTCCCATGATGGATGAAGAGGCTCCTGATAACAATCAGGAACCTCAAAGACCTAGATCACCAGAAAGATATGAATACTTTCACATCCCTATAGGACCCGATCAGGAACCAGATGTTCCTCCTGATCCATATGAACCCTATAGAGGAGAACATTTTCAACCATACTTCTTTCCAGATCCATCTGAATCATCAGATGATCATGATGACCAACCAGAGTCAAGACATTCTCCAAAAGAAGAATCCCAAGAAAGAGATGAACTTCTTGAAGATAATCATCAATCCTCATCAGAGAGACCACCCTCAGAACAATGTTTAACTCCCACAAGACCAGAGATTAAATGAAGACAACCTGATAATAGAGGAACAAATATTCAGGATGTTCATCAACATAAAAGATATCTAGTTCAAAATTCTCCACCTACTCCACCTTCTCCACCAACTCTGCCATCACCAGTGTGGCAAGTACCAGCTCCATATAAAAGAAACTGGTTACCTCCTAGACAAGGAGAGACTGAAACATTAATGGAGTTTAGAAGTTGTCCTCATCATTATCGACCAATGAGAGAAGAGAGAACAACAACTTGAGAAACAGTGGAAGTAAGACAGGAAAGACAATCACAACATGTTCCTAGACCAAGAGTGGTTCCAGATAATGCATATGGAAATAGACCACCAGTGGAAATCGAAAGAGATATCAGAGAGGGTTTAGAACCAATCCAGGAGGAGGAGCAAGCTCCTTCAACTGAGATTCAAAACAAACCAGAAGAAGATGATGATATGTGTTACACTTGGTCTGGATAGGGCGAAGTGCAGCCTCAGAAGAACCTTAAGGACTACGAGTTAAGACTTGAGACTAGACAACAACAGTCGGCTAGGGCTGAGGGTTCTAGAGCCTGGGTGGTGGTAAGGTGCCTCAGAGTCACTGGGCAATGGTTAGTTGACCAAGACTATCAATGACCAGACAACAGCCGTTGGCTGGAACAAAGGAACCAGGAGACAAATGGTCTGCTGGGACTAAGGTGATTGAAAGGCTAATGGCCAATCAGACTGAGGTACTGTTCACAAGATGGTGAACTGGGTACCTGGAGGCTAGAGATTCAGAGGACAAGCTCCCATTCAGAGCACAGGTGGAGGCTCAAAAAGATGAGGGGTGATGAAGGGAAGATTAATGGATTGCTAGTCTAGAGGTACAGGGAGTACTCTGAGGAGAACTAGCTTGGGGAAAGAAAAGAAGAGGAAAGGTTTATATACCTAAGGTATAGAAACCAATGGAATATGAAGGAACTAATTGTACACAGGAAGTAGTCAGCTGGATGACTAAAAGGAATGTGATGGAATTGCATGGAATGTCCAAGAAGGTGAGGGAAAGACTACAATTAGGAGGAGATGATGAGTCATCAGGCTGATGACTAAGAAGAAGTGAGTAATTGTAGAAAAAGAAATAACGTCCAGAACTCATATGACTAAGAGAAGGAAAGAAATCATAACAATATGGAGAACCTTTACAGCAGTGTCTTGTACAGAAGCCAGATGTCTAACGCTGTACAAATCTCAGATTGCACCATTCCCAAACAGTACCAAGATGTAACAAAACTACCTTGAGATGAACAAAAAGAGTGGAATGAAGTGATGAAGAATGAGATTAATTCTTTAAAAGAAAGGAAAGTATGGGAATTGGTTGATCTACCAAAAGGTTGAAACACATAAAGGGTAGATGGGTTTTTGCAATTCGTTCTGGAAACAGAGTAAAAGCAAGGTTCATAGCTAAAGGCTTTACTCAAGTTTTTGGAATAGATTATGAAGAGACATTCTCACCTGTGGCATGGTTTGAAACCGTTCATCTAATGTTTGCACTAGCTGCACTCCATGATTGGGAAATGGAAGCACTAGATGTAAAAACAGCTTTTCTCTTGGGAGATCTAGATAAAGAGATCTAATATGACTCAGCCAGAAGGATTTGTAATAAAGGGCCAGGAATCAAAGGTCTGTCAGCTAAAGAAAGCCATTTATGGCTTAAAGCAGGCTGTGCTTCAATGGAACAAGCAGCTAAATCTATCTCTTATCAAGATGGGTTTCAAAAGATGTGTCTCGGAAACAGAAATTTATATCAAGTTCATTGGCAAGGATATTATTATCATTATCATTTACGTTGACGATGCTCTCTTTCTGGGTAGTAATAGGAAGCAAATCCTTGATCACAAGAAGATGTTTATGTCTAAATGGGAAAGCTGTGATCTTGGAGAAGCCAAAGAATATCTTGGCATGAGAATCACGAGAAATCGCAAAAAGCAAACTTTAATCCTTGACCAATGTGCATACACAAATAAAGTTGTAAGATGCTTTGAGCAAGAGAACTGTAAAGAGACTGATGTCCCCTTACCAACTGGATATTCACCACATCCAAAACAAGGACAAGTGAATGCAGTTCTTCAAAGCAAATACCAATCTGTGATTGGATCACTGCTGTACATAATACTGGGAACTAGACCAGATCTAGCATACTCAGTTATTAAAATGTTGCAATTCTCAGCAACTCCATCAGAAGAACACTTGATAAGAAGCCTACAAATTGTCCAATATCTTGCACACTCTAAGAAGCTGTGTATAAAATACTCCGGAGAAGGAGATAGGACAGGACTAATCATCTATTCTGATACAGACTGGGCAGGCGACATAGATACATCCAGATCCACCACTGGATATGCAATGTTTCTGGAAAATGGTATAGTGTCATAGCTGTCAAGAAGACAAAGATGAGTTTGCCTTTTGTCAACAGAAGCAGAATATTGCGGCATGACAGAATGTGCCAAGCAGATCCAATGGATAACAAATGTTCTAGAAGAACTGAGACTTCCTATCAAACATGTACCATCATGTGTTGATAACTAAGGAGCTATTTTCATAGCATCCAATCCAGTTCAGGAAGGAAGAACGAAACACATTCGTATTCCTCAACATTATATTTGCAGAGCAGTAGAATTTGGAGAAGTCGAACTGTTTTATATTCCTTCTAACCAACAATTCACAGACATTTTTACAAAGAATTTGGGTAAAACCAAATTCATACAAGGGCAAAACAGTCTAACCCTTATGCAATTCCCAACATGAACAGTGAGGAGGAGTGTTGAGAATGATGATTATGTCATCATTAATCAGTATTGATAAGATGTTAGATCATGCTTATCTTCTTATCTATCTTATCATTCAAGTAAGTATGATTACACAAGATCCTATCTTAACGGATCATTACGTTTTCTATATGACACTGCTCATGTTTTGCCATTGGCTATTACTAATAGTACAATAAGAGAGCTTACTGCCATTGGCTGCTATTGTTCTACGTATTTAGAACAACCATACAGATACAAACACAATGTACTGTATATAAGGAGGAGCTCCCACCTAGTTGCTCCTCTAACAGAATATCCATCTCTGTTCTATCGTACTGCCTGGTGATTCTCACTAAGCACTACAATCACTACCCTATCCTTGATTACCACCTCAAGTCTCCTACTACTAAGTGAGTATTCCCACTTAGCTCATTTCCTCTACTGTTTGGAGTCTTCTACTCCAAAACAGGGTAATCCACTGCATCATCCAGGGAGATGTCAAGTGTTTCCTAGTTAACTCTCCTGTAGTCGCCAAACTCACCATGGCTACCAAGCTTGCCATGGCTGCTGAGCTAGCCAAACCAAAAGTCACCCTACCCCCTGAGTACACCGACTTTGCCCAAGTCTTCTCCAAGGAAGCCATAGACCACGTTCCTCCTACTCCTCCCTATGACCACAAGATCAATCTCAGGGACAAGTTCACCCCCAAGATTGACAAACTCTATCCCCTATCCCCTGATGAGAAAAAGGCAGCTGATGAGTTCATTGATGAAAACCTCGCTTCTGGCAAAATTCATCCTTCCTCCTCACCACAAGCATCCCCCTTCTTCTTCATCAAAAAGAAGGATGGCAAGCTTCACCCCTGCCAGGACTACCAATACCTCAACAAACACACTGTTTGTGACGCATACCCTCTCCCTCTCATCTCCGACCTCATTGACAAACTCTGAGATGCCCATGTCTTCACTAAATTTGACATCTAATGGGGTTACAACAATGTCTGTATCAAGGATGGACACTAATGGAAAGCTGCCTTCATCACCCACCACAGCCTCTTTGAACCCACTGTCATGTTCTTTGGAATGTGCAACTCTCCCGCCATGTTTCAACGATTCATGAATGACTCCTTCCAAGACATGATTGCTGAGGGATGGCTTGTCATCTACATGGATGACCTACTCATCTTCTCCCCTGATGAAGCGACACACACAGAATGGACCAAATGGGTCCTCCAATGGATGACTGAACTCGACCTTCATCTCAAGCTTGAGAAATGTCAGTTTGCCTCCACCGAGGTAGAATACCTCAGGATGATCATCAAACTGGGTCAACTCACCATGGACCCTGTCAAACTTGATGGCATCACCAAGTGGCCTACCCCATCCAAGCCCAAAGACATTTGATCATTCCTGGGTTTCACTAATTTCTATCATCACTTTATCTTGGACTACTCCACTATAGCTTGCCCCCTCCTTGATCTCACAAAGAAGGACCACCATTGGGAGTGGACTCCCACCTGTGACACCTCCTTCCAGTCTCTGAAGAAACTCTTCCTCGCACACCCCATCCTCCAACTCCCTGACCCCACTAAACCCTTTGCCATTGCCACCAATGCCTCCAAATACACTTCTGGAGGTATCCTTCTCCAAACTGATGCCAATGGAGAATGACACCCCTGCTCTTATCTCTCTCAAACGTTCAGTGATGCTGAATGAAACTATGACATCTATGACTGCGAACTCCTAGCAGTCATTCGAGGACTCAAGGTGTGGCACCACTATCTCCATGGCTCCCCTCATTGTATACAGGTCTTTACTGACCACAAAAACCTTCTTTATTTCAAGGAGGCTCACAACCTCAACTGTCAACAAGCATGTTAGCTGCTTGACCTTCAGGACTTTGACCTTCACCTTACCCACATCCCAGGGAAACTTCTTGCTAGTCCCAATGCTTTTTCCTGCTGACCAGATCTCATCCCTGTAACCAACACTGACAACAAAGGTGTCGTCCTCCTATCTCCTTCCCTGTTCATCAATATCATTGACAGCACTCTCCATACTCTCATCTCCTCCGCCTCTGCCTCCAACCCCTTGATGCTTCAGCATCTCCAACTCACAGATACCTCATCCCCTGCCCACCTTCACTCCCACCTCTCGGACTGGCAGGTCACCAACAATGTCCTCACCTACAAAGGGCATGTTTATATTCCTCCTGATGACTCCCTCCACCATTCAATCCTCAACTGCTGCCATGACCATGAATCTGCTGGTCATCCTGGCTACCTCAAGACTCATCAGCTTGTCTCTGCTGAGTTCTGGTGGCCTGGTCTCACCCATTATGTGTGCAAGTATGTGGAAGGTTGCAGGGTGTGTCAGCAGAACAAGGTCAATACACACCCAACTGTCCTGCCACTTACTCCCATTCTCACCACTGGCACCCATCCCTTCCAATCCATCTCGTGTGACCTCATTGTCGGCCTTCCCTCCTCCTCTGGTTTCAATTCTGTGTTGGTCATGGTAGACCACACCTACAAGGGGGGTATTTTTATCCCAACCACCAACACCAACACTGCCGAAGGCATCACAGAACTTTTCCTTCACCACATCTACAAATGCTTTGGCCTCTATGACAAAATCATCTCAGACTGAGGTCCTCAATTTGCCTCTGTCTTCACCAAAGAACTCAGCAAACTCCTCAACTACAACCTTGCCCTCTCCACTGCCTACCATCCACAAACTGATGGAGAAACCAAACATGTGAACCAAGAACTCGAAACCTACCTTTGCATCTTCTGTGGTGCCAACCCTACTTCTTGGTCATAGAAGCTCTCCCATGCTGAGTTCACACACAATCACCACCCCCACTCCACCACTGGTTAATCCCCATTCTACCTCATGATGGGTTACGAACCCTGTGCCCTACCTACCATCCTCCCTGAGTCCCATCTTCCTGCTGTCGAACAATGCCTCAAAACCCTTGCTGCCACCCAAGATGAAGCTCTCACTGCCCATGAACTCACTAGACAAGTCATGGCCTCTCATACCCACCAGAAATTCACTCCCTTCGCCAAAGGAGATAAAGTTTGGCTAGAAGCCTGGAACCTGAAATGTCCAACAAACCCAAAGTTCACACTGAAGTGAGAAGGCCCCTTTGTTGTCACCAAGGTACTATCCCCACTCTCTTACCAACTCTGCATCCCCAGTACCTGAAAGATCCACCCTGTTTTCCATGCCTTGCTTCTCACACCCTATTGCAAAAATGATGTTCATGGCCTGAACTACCCAGCCCCACCTCCAGAACTAATAGAATGTGAAGAAGAGTATGAAATAGAGCAGATATTAAGACATCATGGCAACTGGTTGTCAAAGCAATACCTGATCCAATGGAAAGGGTACACAGCCAAGGAAGACTCTTGGCAATCTGGGTGGGACCTTAAACATTCAAAGACTGCTCTCAACAACTACAAAAGGTGTCACCCCAAAGCCTTTCCCTCCATCACATGAACTACCACTTCTACCCAGTCATCACTATAGCCAAGCCTACTCCTCCTATCCTCTCCACTATGCCTATTGAATTTTACTCCTCCAAAGAAGAACTTGTCCTTGCCATCCCCTCTCATACCATTTGTTTTGCAGACACCCCTTCCTCTCTCACTACCTCCATCACTGCCCTCTCTGAAGCTGCTCCCCCTTCTGACACCATTGCTGAATCTGGCTGGAATGAACTGGCATGGGAACCCACACCCTATGCCTCCATAGTCACCCCTGACATTCCCCTTGCCAGGGAGTGTCTCAAGGGACTCCTCTACTGCAATCAGAGGGAGGAACTCCTCCATTACCTCTCGTGCAACCATCTTGCAGTCCCCATTTATGCATACCTTAGCTGCAACTCCCCCCTCATCCTCCTCTACAGGGTCTTCTTTTCCTTAGATAATGTCCAGCCCCTGTCCGCCCATGCCAAGACCCACCATAGTCTCCTCAAAGCCATGCATCAGCTAGGCATGCTCAAGTTCCTTCGTGACCTGGAACGATACCTCTGTTACGCTTGGTCCGGGTAGGGCGAAGCGTAGCCTCAGAAGAACCTGTAGTGAACTAAAGACTTGAGACTAGGCGACAATGGCCGGCTAGGACTAAGGGGTTTCTAAAGCCTGGGCGGTGGTAAGGCGCCTCAGAGTCACTAGACAACGATTAGGTGACTAGGACTATCGATGACCAAGCTACTGTTGTAGACTCGGACCGAAGGGGGCAGGAGACAGACGGTCTTCTGGGACTAAGGTAACCAGACGATGAACGGTCGGCTGGGTCGAGGATGACTGAGAGGCTAATGGCCAATCAGCCCGAGGTACTGTTCACAAGATGGTGAACTTGGTACCCGTGGACTAGGGGTTCGAAAGACAAGCTCCCGTTCAGAGCACGGGTGGAGGCTCAAAGAGATGAGGGGCGACGAGGAGGAAGATCAAGTGGATTGCTAGTCTAGAGATACAGGATGTACTCTGAGGAGAACTAGCTTAAGGGAAAAGAATGAAAGAGGAAAGGAAAGGTTTATATACCTAGGGTATAGAAACCGACGGAATATGAAAGAACTAAGTGTACACAGGAAGTGGTCAGCGAGATGACTAAATAGAATGCGATGGAATCGCATGGAATGTTCAAGAAGATGAGGGAAGAACTACGATTAGGAATCGATGATGAGTCATCGGGCCGATGACTAAGAGGAAGTGAGTAATCGTAGAGAAAAGAAATAACGTCCAGAACTCGTATGACTGAGACAAGAAAAGAAATCGTAACAACCTCCACAAACTCACAGAACAAAGACAGGCCCATGTCACCCTTCTCCCCACTCATAGCACTCCCAAAGTCCATACCCCATCTATGCCATCTGCCTCTTCTTCCCCTCTCAACTCTGACAAGGAACATGTCCTCCAATGAGAGGAAAATTGGTGGACCAGTCACAACGGCAAGGAACCCTTGCCATACAACCACCCCTGCATGCATGAGGCATGCTACCAGTGCCAGCACCTGGGCCACCAGAAAGTAGACTGCCTGGACTACCAATGTGGGTTCTGCCATCGCTTCCGCCCTCGCCACACTGCTGTTCGCTACCCCCTTCATCGCCACACTCCAGATCACATACCATCTAACTCACCTCCCAGCTCTTCCTCCTCCTCTCATTGCCATCGCTCAACCACTAACAGAATGCATCCCTCTAGGGGTCCACCTCATTCTTGACCTCTGGTAGAACATCTTCAACATTCTCCCTCCCCCTCTTACAAGGAAGATTTTGATGCCATGGCTGATGCAAACATGATGGGTTCCCCCGGTGGGGGTTTTCTTGATCTTTGAAAGGTCTTTGTTGCTGTCTCAACCCTAGAATGGGGGTAATGTTATAATTTCTTTCTTTGTCTTACTCATATGAGTTCTGGATGTTATTTCTTTTCTACAATTACTCATTTCCTCCTAGTCATCAGCCCGATGACTCATCATCACTCCTAATTGTAGTTCATTCCATCATCTTCTTGGACATTCCATGTGATTCCATTGTATTCTATTTAGTCATCTTGTTGACCAATCCTGTATACTTTTAGTTCTTTCATATTCTGTCAGTTTCTATACCTTAGGTATATAAACCTTCCTTTATTTTCCCTTTCCTTTCTTTAAGCTAGTTCTCCTCAGAGTTACCACCTGTATCTCTAGACTAGCAATCCATTGTTCTTTCCTCTCATCATCTCTTGTCTCTTTGAGCCTCCACCTGTGCTCTGAACGGGTAGTTTGTCCTTCAAACCCTCTAGTCTCCGGGTACCCAGTTCACCGTCTTGTGAACAGTACCTCATCTCCAAGTACCTAGCTCTCTACCTTGGGAGTAGTACTTCAACCCAGCCAACTCATTGTCACCAGATACTCAAGAAAGCCCTAGTCACCCAGTCAGTGTCTACAGGCTCCAAATGACCTATTGGCATTTAGTCCCACAACTCCATCCTAGTCAATAGTTATCATCTAGTCTCAAGTCTTAGCTTTAGTCTTTAGTTTTCTAAGGCTATGCTTTTCCCTACCCAGACCAAGCATAACATGCATTGACTTCAGAGGACTAAACAAGATCACAAATAAAGAATGCTACCCACTGCCCCATATCTCCAAACTTCTTGATGCTCCAAGCCATGCAAAAGTCTACTCCAAGATTGATCTCCAATATGCATACCATTTGATCTGCATAGCAGAAGGAAATGAATGGAAGACTTCCTTCTGCACATGCTATGGCTTCTATGAGTAGTTGGTGATGCCCTTTGGACTTATGAACACTCCAGCAGCTTTCCAGCAGTTTGTCAATATGAGTTTTGCTGACCTCTTGGATATCTGTGTCATAGTCTATCTGGATGATATCCTAGTCTACTCTGCTGACATGGCCTCCCACAAAGAGTGTGTCTGAAAAGTCTTCTGTAGGCTCCACAAGCATGGACTTTATGCAAAACCTGAGAAGTGTGAGTTCCACACCAACTCCACCAAGTACTTAGGTTACCAGCTCTTACCCTCCAGACTTACTATGTTACTAGAGAAAGTCAAGGACATTCAGTCCTCCCTGGGTTTTGCCAACTTCTACCAGCATTTCATTCATAACTACTCTGACATTGTAGTCCTCTTAACTCATCTTACTTGTAAAGGAACTTTGTGGTCTTTCAACAACTCTTGTTGTTTGGCTTTTCAAACCCTCAAGGACACATTCACTTCTGCTTCTATCTTAATGCACTGGGTGCCTGATGCTCCATTAATTGTGGAAACAGATGCCTCTGACTATGTCATTGCTGACATTCTCTTCATCTGCTGTCCAGATGATGAAGTCTACCCTGTTGCTTTCTACTCTCAGACTTTGTCCACCCCAGAACTAAACTACAACACTCATGACAAGGAGCTCCTTGCTATCCACAAGTCCTTTTAGACTTGACGTCACTATCTAGAAGGGGCTGGCACTCTGATTGACATTATCACTGACCACAAGAACCTGAAGTACTTTGTGACAACTAAGCTCCTGACTTGCTGACAGGCTTGGTGGTTAGAGTTCCTCTCCCAGTTCAATATGATCATCTGTTTTTACCCTGGATGCCTTGAAGCTAAGCCCAATGTCCTCACTCACTGTTAGGATGTCTATCCTAAAAAGAGGGATAAGGACTATGCTTGTGTCAACCCTTACAATTTCTGTCTGGTTTTTACCCAGGAGCAGCTTGCGTTGTCCTTCCTGAAGAAGGTGAAGAAGGTTGTTAGTTTGGCTACCTGGTAAGTCATTGTATTCAGAGTATAAGTATGTAAGTACCTTGGCTACTTGATAAGTCACTAAGTAATCAGAGAATAAACTATGGTGTAGTGTAGGCTAGATTAGGTAAGCACCTAAAGTGGAAATAGCTCCTAAATATTTCAACATCTCTGAGCCACATTCTTAGCAGCTCCTATACTCCACTCCAGTTCCTTGTTTGACAAGGAACTCCACTCTAGCATACTCACTATGCTACCTAATGATCCACTGGCTAGTATCCACATGTCTGCTCCTAAAGCCTCTGACTCCTGTTGGTCAATTGACTCCAAAGACTTCCTCCAACTTGACAACTGTATCTATGTCCCTGATATAAATGACCTTCATCTTTGAGTCCTCTGATACAAACACTGAAGAAAGTGAAGAAGGTTGTTGGCTTGGCTACCTGATAAGTCACTATATTTAGAGTATAAGTATGTAAGTACCTTGGCTACCTGGTAAGTCACTAAGTAGCCAGAGAATAAACTGTGGTGTGATGTAGACTAGATTATGTAAGCACCTAAAGCGGAAATAGCTCCTAAATATTCCAACAAACACAACCATCTGCTCTCAGGACATTTCAAATAAAACTGGACATTAGAGCTTATTTGATGAGAATATACTTGGCCAGGAGTCTGAACCTTTGTCAAGGATTATGTCTCCTCCTGTACCTCCTGTGCTAAAGAAAAGGTCCCAAGACATAAGCCCTATCGACTCCTTGAGCAACTTCCTATCTCTAAGAAGCCATGGAACTCCATCTCCATGGATTTCATTGAACAACTCCCTTCGTCCTCTGGATTTACCTTGATCCTAGTTATAGTAGATCAATGTTGAGACTGATACTTATGCCATCAGTCAGATGTAAGTCAGATGTTAATCAGACATCAGTCAGCATCAGTCAGATGCTAGACTATACTTATCTTCTTATCTATCTTATCTTTCTAGTAAGCATGATTACACATGATCCTATCTCAGTGGATCATTATGTTTACTGTATTACACTGCTCACGTTTTGCTATTGGCTATTACTAATAGTATGATAAGAGAGTTTACTGCCATTGGCTACTCTTTGTTCTACATATATAGAACTACCATATAGATACAAACAACCTGTACTGTATATAAGGAGGAGCTCCCACTAGTCACTCCTCTAACAGAATCTCCATCTCTGTGCTTTATATCTGCACCAGTCCCTCTACACTATTGCTCTACCTTATCAACTTGGTTACCACTTCAAGTCTTCCATCTAAGTGAGTATTCCCACTTAGCTCATTCCTCTACTGTTCAGAGTTTTCCACTCTGAAAATTGACTCTCTAAGCAATGTGTGTTTATCTCAACACACAACACCATTACCTCCACAGAGTTAGCAAAACTCTTCCTACTTCATGTTTTCTCCAAGCATGGAGTTCCTTCCCACATTACCTCCAACCAAGGCTCCAAGTTTGTCTTGCACTTTTTTAGATCCCTTGGTAAAGCCCTTGACATCTGACTCCACTTCACCTCCAGTTATCACCCAGAGGGGGATGGACAAACAGAACAAATGAACCAAACACTAGAACAGTACCTGTGCATCTACTGCAATTACCAGCAGGACAACTAGTCTAAACTCCTGCCTCTTGTGGAGTTCATCTACAACAATGCTCTGAATGCTACTACAAGAGTATCTGTATTCTTCATCAACAAGGGCTATTACCCCAATATCTCTGTCCACCCTGAAATGGACCTCACCTTCAAACAAGCTCAAGAGTACTCCATTGACCTAGATTCCCTTCATGAGTTCCTTCATGAAGAAATGGCTGCTGCTCAGAAACGTTATCAAGGTCCTGCAGATGTCAAATGAAGTCCAGCATCAGACATCTGAAGAGGAGACCAAGTCTTTGTGAAAGCAAAGTACTTCCACTCTACTCATTCCTCTAAAAAGCTCTCTGAAAAGAACCTTGATCCATATACAGTCATTGCAAAGCCAGAGACTCACTCCTATATACTCCCTATCTGATGCCATAAAGTCCATACATCTGGTCTTCCATGTATCACAATTAAAGCCAGCAACCCCCAATGTTATTCCCAACCACATGCAAACCCTGCCCCCTTCAATCAAAGTTGACAGTAAACCAGAGTATGAGATCTCTGAGATCCTTGACTCCAAGATAGACCACTGCTGACACAACTGTAAACTCCTTTACCTAGTCCAATGGTTCAAATATGAAGGAACCAATGAAGAAACATCCTGACTACTAGCTACTGAGTTAGGACATGTCTCCAAGCTAGTCCAGGACTTCCATCTCTGATATCCAGAGAAACTAGGGCCTGTCTCTTTTCAGGAACAACCCTGATTCTCATTACATGTTTATGCCCAATGAACAGAGCCCCACTTACATACCACTTTACTAGATAAAAACCACTGTTTAAACATTTAGCTCTTGTCTCTCTCTCACAACAATCACCTCCACCATACTAATAGTAAGAGAAGTGTTATGAGCTTTATCTTACCACTACTCAGTACACTACAGTCTTGGTAGTTACATTTGTATATATTTCTCTCAGTATGGTCCTGGCTTTCTGCTAGATCTATAGCCATTGGTTACTAGCCAGGGACAGAAAGTAGATCATGTAGAGGAGGCTGAGGCTGAGGCAGTACTCAACCCTACCACAGCTGAAGGAGCCAATTCTGCTTAAAGTCTCTACCAATCTCCACCTACTCTGGTCACTACTCCACACCAACTCCAGACAAATAACATGATCACATTCAAGACTAGCCACCAGAGGCAACAGACTACCTATGACCCCATCTCCACATCACCTCCATCTGCATCCTCTTCACCCCCTGACTCTTTGCTCCTCTCCTTCTTCTTCTTGTCATTGATCCTTTTCTCCTTCTCCAAGACCTCCTTTTGTCCCATCTCCTTCTCCACTTCCTTCTCTGCCACAATCTCACACCCTACTCCCCTGTCTGCCTACTTCTTCATCTTCCCATACTTCATCTCTACCCTCCACTGGAGCAACTTCAGCTCCTTCTGTTTAAAAGAGAGCTCCTTGCATTGAAGCTCTATCTCCTTGTGTCAAAGCTCCATCTCCTGTTACTCTGGAGCTGGAGTCAGCAGTCCAGATGATTGAAGCCATCTCTGATGGCTATGACAGAGGCATTGGCCTCCTCAGAGCCTGCCACATCACTGTTGTTGTCACTCTCTGCCCCTCTTGCTCTCCTTTAGGACTTACTCAGATCCACAGCCTCTGATAGGACCTCCTCTACTTGCACCTCCTTCCCCTTGTGCTTGGGCTTCTCCTCACTGGGTCACTTGCACTTGCACTTGCCCCTAATGTTTTGAAGTCCAGTTGGACTGGTCAAAGACTGACAACTAGACTGGACTGGACTGGTCAGCAACTGGACTGCAGTTGTGAGTTGTCTGATTTCTGAGACAAAAGACTGTAGTTGCTAACCAGTTGCAACCAGTTGCAACCGGTGTACAGCCACACTACCTAATCAGACAATGTTCCCCTAATTTTCTGTGGTTTTCTGACTACTTTTATCATTTTTTGAGGGTTTTTAGAGGATTTTTAAGTGATTTCTATGTGTTATCATTGCAAATTAATATATTTAATGACAGAATATGATGTATAGACACTAAATGAAGACTATTTACACTTGTGTGGGACAGGATTCACATGTAAAACCAGTTGCAACCAGTTGCTCAAAAGACCAGTTGCAACTGGTTTTTTTCAGTTTTTAGTGGTCCAGTTGCCTCATTTAGACCTCTAGGACCAGTCCTGGTCTGGTTGCCTTATTTGGAAGGTCAAAAACTGGACTGGACTAGACTTTAAATTATGTACTACTTGCCCTACTGGCAAGGAATGCATGACTTGGACTTCCTGATCCTGAGCTCACACTTGAGACTGAGGTTTGTGCATCACTTGCACTCTGGGTACTTGAGGGCCCTCTTCTTGCCCTGGGCACTGACTGCTGACAGCAGACTTCCTCCACCTAACTCTAGTCAGCCTAAGCCTACTAGTGTTTAAAAGTCCAGTTAGGTTCGGCTTTTTAACCTGAAACTGCATAACTGTGACATAACTGGTTATGGAAACTTCCAAATGAGGTCATAACCGAACCTTAACCATCCAAAACTAGTTATAAACAGTTATGACCAGTTACATGACCAGTTACAACTGGTTTTTGAAACCCTGGTTATTCCTATAGGATTCCTGCTTTGTCATGGTGGCATGGAATATTCTATAGATCAATAGCTATCTACTGACTCCCTGATTGAAAGATTCGACTCAGAAATGACTGAGATATGATTAATTTAAAACAACATGTCAGTTCATGAGACATAAAAATATATCAAGAGTAAATGTAGGGTTATAAAATCAGAAAAAATACTAGAAAATCTCAAAAAATAGGGGAGATAGGGGAGGTGGCTATGCACCTCCTGTAACCAGTTACAGACTGGTTATGACTGGTTTTTTGTGGTTACAGATTTTTCCAGATCAGCCATAACCTTAACCATAATTGATCATAACCTTAACTGACTATAACTAATTATCAGTTACAATCAGTTACAGTTCAGTTAGGTTACAGTTATAGGAAGGTTACATGACTGGACTTTCAAACACTAAAGCCTGTGGTGTAAAATGTAGTCACACACCTTTTGTCTCACAAGCTCCTCTGCTGTCCTCTGGTCCTCTGCCACCCTCCACTCCTTAGCCTCACATGCCATTCTCTCCTCCTCTTCACAGGCCATCTATTCAGCCTCCTTCCTCTCTTTAACATGACAGCAGTGTTTGTTGTACTTGATCTTGGTGAGTTGCTCACTGTCATTCTTATCCTTGGTGAGCTGCTCCTTGGATCAGGTAGTGGGGTCAGCAATGTTGTAGCTGGGAGCAGACATGGTAGGAAATCAAGATAAAGAAGCAAAGCTGGCACCTGATGGGAGTGTGGACCAGTGGAATTCAAACTCCAATCTTTTGTTCCCACTTGGTCCTCCACTTAGGCTTTCAGAGGTTCAGGCCTAAAAGGGGGATACTGTCATATCCAAAGTTTTTACTAAGTACAACTCCTAACTCCATTCCACTTTTTTTATGATCTCCAATGTGTTCTCCTAGAGAATGTGATCTGGAGTTATTGGACTTTCCTATTATAGTATAGATTCCTTTTCTGTTATCTCTGTTTACTTGTTTGTAACACCCTGACTCAGCAAGGGTGTGCAGTATCTGGTTTTCTCTATGACCAGGGCATAGCCTTGAAGTTCAACTCCTCCAATCTCCTTACTCATCTTCTTACCAATATCTAGGACATTATAATGTTCTCCTTAGTAATCCCTGCATAGGACTTCATATATAAACTGTAACTCCAAGCCCTGTACACTTCAGTTCAAATATTAAATTAGTCTCTACTCCTAACTCTCACTTGAGTACTTAGTACTCTCCTCTGATTACCTCTGACCTCTAACCCAAATACAGGACTGGACTTTGACAAGAGCACACTATATAAGGCAAAGCCAACATCCCATCCATCCATAACTCTGAAGCTTTGGAGTTCCACTCAGGAGTCAACCCAGACTTAACATGTACTCTTTCATATATTGTAATCTATTAAAATTGATTTTCAGTGTTTCTGACAGAAGTACATACTCCCCATACATACCTCATATACATAGCTTTATCTACAAAGTCTTACATTATCATCTTCACATGAAACATTAATGAATTATTTTTCTTGGGAGCATTGACATGGTTGGGAATGGACATCTGTGGGTGGTAAATATTATCAACAATGGTTATTATATGGCTAGTTGTTCTCAGTATTATATAGACATAACAATTGTATATCACCATCTGTATAGAGTATAAACATATGACAAAGTGTGACCATTCCCTGTCAATTTATTATCTTAGAGATACATACTTGTCAAATGGTTTCAGGATGCACATGATTGCTCATGCATTCTCATTCCTTGTAAGTAGTTACTACTCTTGAATCATAATCAGATATATTTATCAGAACTATCTAATAATATGAGCTTTTCACACTTCCCCTGATGCACATGTAACTTATGTTGCACTATTTCACCTCATCACTACTGATGATATATTCCTTATATTTCATTATATTTCATTATTTTACTATAGTCTATATTATCTGTAGTATAAAAGAGGGGTGTTATGATCTGTAGGATCACAATCTCATCCCCTTGCCTATCTACTCATTCAATACAGACTCTGAAGTGTCTGTGGTGTGAGTCTAGCAGAGAGTGAGACCAACTTTATACTTAAAGCAATTTATCAACTCTTGGACCAAGTGAATTAGGGATAGCCAAGATATTAACATTGTAGTATTGAGTGACATGTATTACTATCTAGCTTTGTTCTGGAGTTAACTATATTAGGATGCTATTCATATGCTTTTGACTATACAGTGGCTCAAAAACTGTCTCAATATTTGCATGTTTTACATTAAATGGCTCCTAACACTGATACCCCCTAGCCCAGACCTAACATATGAGCATATGAAATGTAGTGCTTACTCATGGCTTTCTATTTGTGCAAGAATCAAGAGATATGATTGTGATCTCAAGAAATGAGAGCCATTACAAAATGACACCTCATTGAGACAGTTTTTTGACTTTAGGCATGTATGACACAAATTGGACCCTGGAATGATGTAAGACAACTACACACCTTATGTAAGTATTACATTATGTCATAATGATGTCATATATTACATGACAATGTTAGAACTATGGTTATTAATGAATCTCCTTATTACCGTCAAAAAAGTCTTCTCTATTAAATATAAGGAAGATGTTATCTTTTTTACTTCTGTTGATGTTTCCTGTGGTGGAATTGTATCAAAAATGAACACATGAGAGAGTATTGTGGCTAGGGTCTGTTATAAAGATCAATCAGAGAGGTAAAACCATTATAGTGAATATCCTCTTGAACCCTCTTCTATGATTTAGTATAATAAATTGTTATTGACAAGAGCAATGATGTGATTATTATCTTTTATTACATCAGGATCATCATTAATATCATCCTATCCTCACAATCAGCAGCAAATTTTTTCAAGTAGGCTTCTATAATAGCCATACTAAACAACATAACATCTTGTGTTTTTCTATAAATAAGAAAGAAGGGGTCAGATTTTACTATTAAATGTTAATATTGAATACTAGACAAATAAAGAAGATTGATTTGATCAGATAGAAGTAAAACCAATGAAATTGGATCATATGGACATGATTATATATGAAAAATGAATAAAATAGCTAATTAGAAATAAGAGAAGGTTTTCTTTTCACAAACTACAGTCTCTCAATAGTTGTTTTGAAGGATATTACTTACTGTCTGCAAGTGTATGATGATACTGATGATGTAATTGATGTAATAAGTGACAGGAATCACATCATTGCCCTTGTCAATAAACATTTATTATACTAAGTCATAGAAGAGGGTTTAGGAGGATATTCACTATAATGGTTTTACCTCTCTGGTTTATCTTTATAATGGACCCTAGCCACTATACTCTCTCATGTGTTCATTTGGGATACAATTCCATCATAAGAGACATCAACAAAAGTAAAAAAGATAACATCTCCCTCATATTCAATAGAGATGACTTTTTTGATAGTAATAAGGAGATTTGCTAATAATTGTAGTCCTAACATATGTTGTTATATAATATATGATATCATTGTGACATAATGTAATACTTACATAAGGTGTGTAGTCATCTTACATCATACAAGCTTAAAATCAAAAAACTGTCCCAATAAGGTGTCATTTTGTAATGGCTCTCATTTCATGATGTCACCATCAAATCTCTTGATACTTGCATGGATAGAAAGCCATGGGTAAGCACTACATTTCATATACTCATATGTTAGGTCTGGGATAAGGGGTATTAGTGTTAGGAGCCATTTAATACAAATATGCAAACAGTGGGATAGTTTTTTGAGCCACTGGATAGCAAATGCTAATTTTATACATGTACTTTGAATTTAAGACATATGAACTAGATATTGTCACCTGAATATAATTTTTATAGAAGCTACTGATGAGTGCATACAGATAGGGTTGATCACATATACATATCACATTATGTTAAAGACAATTTGATCCATTGTAATAATCATTTCAGCTTAGTAGATCAGGTCAAAGTCAGCCATAGGCTAGGAGACATTTCAGTTATATGAATTCTAGCAGTCTTGTATAGCTCAATATGAGGAAGAAACAACATCTAAATATTATATGAGTGTGTTAGACAATGATTGGATTGATAGAAGTCATACAATCACTCATTTCAGACTAAACTATTCCAATAGCTTATTGAATAGAAGAAGGTATTTGATAAGAGTTTCCACAATGAAACAAAGGGTGTTGCACTCTAACATAATATATCTATATATATCTTTGTTCTGAGGATCAAAAATGGCCAACTGTCACTTGAATTTATTGAGATTCCATGTTCTGTGTGAAGAAGTGCAAAACTATTGTAATGGTATTATAAGATTGAAGTAGGCATATCTCCACAGCCACTAGGCTAAATCACATGACCCAGAGACAGTTTTGTAGCCATGAGCATGTATGTTATTTGGCTCTCTAACTACTAAGCAATATTCTCACAGGTGCTTACAGTGCACTTCACACACTGCATCCAGGTTAGGCATTGCAACATTTTTGGAAGTCACTATATATTACTATCTATTTTTGTTTTGAGTGCAACTATATTAGAATGTCATTCATATACTTCAGACCATATATATTACATGTAGTACAGGCTAAGAGCAATCCACTGACCTTTGGACTGAGTAAATTAGGCTTGAAATGGCCAAGATATCAGCATTATACTATTGAGTGATATATATTCCCATCTATGTTTATTTTGATGTATGTAATATATATGACTCATGCTGGTTATATCAAGTATAGTATATAATAATCACTTGTGGATTATCTCTAAACCAAAGCTTATAACTGTGGGATGGCCAAGATCATTTTAGTCATAGTAGCTTTAACTGAGAATCATTAGATCTCATTTCACTTGTTCTCTTTGCTCTATATATAACTATAGTGTTTGAATATCAAAATGACACATATAAAAGTGTTTTAGACTGCTATATCCTGACTCTAATGTTTAATATAGTCAATTGTATACATATAGGAGGAAAATCAAAAACAAGTTCAGAATGGTGATATATTAACAATCTAGACTTGGTCAATATAGTATCTGGTAGTCTTGATATATGTCTACAACAAATAATCAGCTTGGAACATAAGCATGGCTTTTCATCAAGGTATTCTCATATTAGTCATATTATAGACTCATATTCATGACTTTTAAAAAGTAGATCATCATAGAATCAATCATCATTATTGAGATTGTCTTATCTTATCTTATCTT
>JBBPMY010000023.1:0-60483 GCA_038090615.1 Phylloporus gajari | reverse complement strand
GTGTTTCAGACAGGGATGGTGATGGTGAGTTTTGCAGTGGGGAGTTTATGCTTCTGCACAAACTGCCAGCCAATGCAGGAGATATCCACACTGCTGTCAATGAGACCTTGAACATGAATGATTTTCATGGTGTACAAGAGAACTACAAGTTGAACAGGGATTTGCATAGATTTTGTAGTTCTAGGTATAATTATATTAATTTGAGCACACATACTGGGAGAAGAGGTAGCTAGCATCAATCTAGTCTTCTGTTCTAAAAATCCTTTCCCACAGCAAAGGAGATGCAAGCAACTCATTCCCTTTCATCACCCTCCACTTTCTTAAGACAGGGGAGGTCTTCCTTTTTGACCTTCTTGACATGGGAACAGGGAGGAAGCAGTTTATCATTTGGGAATTTCTTACACTCACATACCATATGTCTTTTCTTCCTACAGTGGAGACACCTTCCTTCAGTGATACATTTCTTTTGTTCTTTAGAGGTGAGTTTGTTAATGTGTATAGCATTAACATCCATGGCATTTGGGTCTTGTTCAGGTTTGGAAGTAGTGAAGGATTGGTATGTGTGGTGGGAGGAGGAGGTTCAATGACTAGAGATCTCATGGGCTTGTTTGTTCTAGGTGTTGAATGTGGAGACTTTGTTCATCCATACCTCAAGGGTTTTGGGGACAGTTTCCATGTTGAAGACATGTCTCATGAGGAAGTTGGGGATGCTGATGGAGTAGTATCCAATTAGGATGTTTTGATTGACAATACCAGCAGGAGTGAACTTGTTGAGGAATTCAGTGTAGTATTTGACAAGGGAGGGTTCATATTTCCCTCCTTTCTGAGTCGTGCAAGTGTTGGTGAGCCAAGAGATGGCTGCTCCAATGGCATCATGTTGTTTGAACAAAGCATAGAATTTCTTAAAAAAGTCTTTCACAGTTCTAAGATCAGGGTTTTCCATCTTTACTACTTTGGCATGGAAGTTGGTTGCTCAGGTCAGGGCAGCTCCTTTAGTCATATAGGAGAGAGCAAAGGTGATTTTCTTCTCATCTGTGTTGTAGACATCTTTGTTGCCAAAGAGATAAAAAGTGACCAAGTCAAGCTACTGTCTGGCTTTTAGGAAGTTGCTGTTATAGTGTTTGAGTGAGGCAAGACAGAGATCTATGGGTTTGTTGGACATGATGGGAGGTGGTTCCATGATGGTAGGTTCTGGGTCTGGTTCTTTGTACTCATCATCAAATAATTCATCAGTTTCAGAGATTCCTACCATAGTAGGTTCAGAGGAGAGTTCTAGAGTTTGATCAAGGTGATCAGCAAGTTATTCAATGTATTCAGCTTCCTCAGTGGAAGAAACAGGGATATCTGTGGGTAAATTGAGGGGTTGTGTAGTCTTGGGTGAAAGTTTGAGCTTCACTAATGGCAGGGTGTCTGAGGATTCTCCTGACTTGTGTTGAGGAGTTTTGTGGAGGCCCCATATGGGGTTGATTAAGGGTCTGTGAGAAATGGTGGGCAAGCTACAGTGACTTCCAAAATTGAATCAATGTTTTGAGATTTTGAGGTGTTTGTTATATAACTCAGGGGAAAGAACAAATAGAGCCAAAGTGTAAGTAGGTGGTGGGAAGCACATGCTCCTGGTCACATGTGAAAAAAATATTGATATAATTTGAATATGTATCCATGGAGATATAGTCAATTGAAATTAGCAAGTTATTGACTCAATTTTGTAACTATGTGTCAAATCTACAGAATCATCCAATTCTAGTACTTTGTATGACCTCCTTTGGCCTTGATCACTGCTTGGATCCTCCTAGGCATGTTTTCAATCAAATTCTAATACACCTCTGAATCTATATTGTTCTATACTTCTGCCACTCTTTCTCAAATCTCCCATACTCCTTTAGCATGTGTTGGATACTTGGCAAGCTCCTTTTTGATATGATGTCAGAGATGTTCAATGGGATTGAGATCTAGAGATTGTGGAGGCCAATCTAGGACTTTGATATCATTGTCTTCCATCTACTTCTTGGCCTTTTTGGAGGTGTGTTTGGGGTCATTATCCTGTTGAAAGATAACATTCTCTAAAGAAATTCCTGATTCCTCCAAGCTAGGAAGCAAGTTGTCCTTCAAAATGCTCACATATTAGTTGACATTCATCCTCCTCTCAACCTCTGTGAGGTGTCCAACACCTTCCCAACCCATACACCCTCATACCATGATATTTCCTCCTTCAAATTTCACTGTTCTCTGAACCTCTCAGTTAATAAGACCCTCATCTGCCTCTTTCCATACCCATTCCCTTTCATCTGATCCTATCCTGTTGATTTTGGTCTCATCTGACCAAACAACTCTCTTCCAGTCTTCAATAGACCATTCCTGATACTTCAGAGCAAAGGCTAAATGCTTCTTCTTGTTCCTTACAGCAAGAAATGGCTTTTTCTTCTTTGTTACAGCCTTGAATGAATGTTTTTTGAGAACTCTTCTTACTGTTTGTGAGGAGGCAGGACTTGGAATGATGGAATTGATGTTATGGGTAGCATGAACAGTATTGGCAGCCTTGCCTGTAGTGATTTGAGTGATGATAGCATGTTGAGAAGTAGCTGAAAGCTTAGAGAAATGGCCAGAAAGAGGTCTAGGTCTATTGGGCAGGAGATCCCTGAGTACCCTGGAGACAGTAGACTGGCTGACATCTAGTTTGGAGGCAATAGAGTGACTAGAATGACCATTAGAGGTCAGAGAAAGGATGTTTTCTTTTTTAGAGAAGGAAATAGAATACATAGTGAATCTGAAAGATATGAGAGAGGAAACCAATGCTTAAATAGTGTCAATTGAGGTGGTTACTATGATATAGTAACTATGACAACCATCAGTTATGCTTCCATCAAGGGTTACATATGACAGCTGTCAAACTTTGACAGATGTGATAGATAGTTACATAATTGAGTTAATGACACATTAAATTAAATTGACTATATCTCCATGGATACATATTCAAATTACATCAATATTTTTTTCATATATGGCCAGAAGCATGTACATCCTACCACCTACTTACACTTTGGCTCTATTTGTTCTTTCCCCTGAGTTATGTAACAAACACTTCAAAATCTCAAAAGATTGACTCTGGAAGTCACTGTATGTGAAAGTGGTTGCTTTGAGGGAAGCTAGTTCTTTTGTTATGCTTGGTCTGGATAGGGCAAAGTATATCCTCAGGAAAGCCTAGAGACTAAGTACCAAGCAGTGGGTCATTGCTTGGGTCTATACATATGCCTATAGATTGTATGGACTCATCTATCAAGTGATGGACTTGGATCTTTAAACTGATGCTGAAAGGCAACAGGGATGAGAGATTCCAGAGATGAGGACAAGCTACCCATTCAGAGCATGGATAGAAGCTTCTAAAGACCCAAGAGGCAAGGAGAGGGAAAGATATATTGCTAGTCAAGAGATACAGGCAGTAACTCTAAGGAGAACTAGCTTAAAGAAAAGAAGGGAAAGGAAAAGAGAGAAGGTTTATATACATGAGGTATACAAACCAACATAATATGAAAGAACTATTTGTACACAGGATTAGTTAGCTGAATGACTAAATAGAATGTAATTGAATCACATGGAATGTCCAGGAAGATGATGGAAGGAACTATGATTGGAAGGGAGTGATGAATCATCAGGCTGATGACTTAGAGGAAGTTAGTAAGTGTAGGAAAAAGAAAAGTGTCCTGAATATGTGTGACTAAACAAGATAAGAAGGAATCATAACACAGAGGTGATGGTATCCAGTAGGCTCATGCATGCAGGTGTGTAGCACACCAACAGGGTGATATGTATGCCCAACAAGAGCTGTGGGATTAGCTTATGTGAGAGACCCTGATGAGATGGTTGCTTTTGAACATTAGAAACAGTTTGAGTGCCTTGCCTTTTGACACAAGATATGAGCTCTATGTGTTTTCTTTGTCCGCCATTACATCATACAGCTTGTATACAGTGTAATGATAAGGCACCTCTCAACACCTGAGAAAGGATAAGAATAGTGTGAGAAGGGAAGACATGAGACATACTTGTACAGGGCAAGCATAATGGGAAGCATACATGATAGATACATTGCTATCTGCAAGAATATCTGTTGTTCATGTAATATCTCCCTCATAAGCTTGTACTGCTTATAATCCAACACCATCACTGCCTTTTCCACCACTGTGGATGAGTATGGTCAACTTGAACAACAGGCTTGTTCATCATCAATGAATTAACAGTCACTTGTGAAGGACATATCTAAGTTAAAATCATTGGATTCAATAAGGATGACTTTGAGACCTTGACTTGCAGTATCAACAGCAACACCTGTGCCTGTTACCCTACCTCCAATGATGGCAAGTCAAACACATCATCATTGACTTGTGCAATTCTCTACTGGAAAGTGTTTAGCATGACTTTGCACAGGGCCAGGTGGTGTTCATGAGGGTGGCTGTCTCATCTCCTAAGTTGAAATGGGATATACTAGTCCAGAGTCAAGATCACTAGTACAGTACACTTGCTCATAATGCATACTGATTGTGCAGGCTATTTTGTCATACAAAATGAAAGGTATTTGCAACCAGATGTGTGACATGCTGTGACACCATGTGTTATTTTCTGTGACTACAGCTTCTAGAAGCTATCTAATGTTGTTTGCTTCATGCTCAAATGTTTCTGTCAGAGCAGCTCCTCATAAAACTTGTGAAGGAGTCAGAGTAATTCAAATGAGGTATTTGCATCACTTTCTAACATACAAATCATCTCAAGCTTCTTGCATATCTCTAGGATTTTAGAATGGTGCCATAGTGCACTGGTTTGATCATGTTAAGGACACCTCAGATGAAGATACTGGAATGTGGTTGGTATGCCCTCAGTTTAATCAATAACACCAACATAAAATATTCATAATCCACCTTGATACTATTTACCAGATAGCACATCTCATCCTGGTATATGGTAAGCATTTTGTTCCTCTTCATCTTTGACCACACCACTCCTATGACAGTTTTCAACTCTTCTATGTCAATAAATACATTGACCATCATGCTTTTGAAATTGCTTGACTATAAGTAACAATAACTGAGCCTCCACATCTGGCTGACTCCTCAAGTCTTTGAGCCCTACCACACCTGACTGACTCCCTGTCCTGCTTCTCTACATCACCCCTTCACCACTTGCTACTACTATGCTATGAATAATATTCAACAACAACTGTGCTCTTGAGCTCTACCACATCTGATCAACTCCCTGTCCTGCTTCTCCACATCACACCCTTGCCACTCACCACTACTATACTATGAATGATATCCCTTAACAACTGAGTCCTTGAGTCCTACTCATCTGACTGACTCCTTACCAGGCTTTTCCTCATCACCCTCTTGCTACTACACTATGAATGATATCCAAGACCATCAGTTGATATTGTCTTTCTCCATACCACTCCCCCACTACTTGCTCCTACTATTCTATGAATGATACCCAACAACAACCAGGCCTTTGAGCCCTACCACATCTGGTTGATTCTCCATCTGCTTCTCTATATCATATCCTTGCTGCTCACCACTACTATGCTATGAATGATATCCAACAACAACCAAGCCCTTGAGCCCTACCATATCTGGCTAACTCTCTATCCTGTTTCTCCACATCACACCCTTGCCACTTGCCACTACTATGCTATGAATGATACCCAACAATGATCAAGCTCTTGAGCCCTACCACATCTGGTCAATTCCCTGCCCTGCTTCTCTGTATCATGTCCTTGCTGCTTGTTGCTACTATGCTATGAATGATATCTAACAACAACTGAGCCCTACCACATTTGGCTGACTCCTCACCCTGCTTCTCTGTATCATGCCCTCACTGCTCACTACTACTATGCTATGAATGATATCCAACAATGATGAAGGACTCTGCAACCAACCTTCACAGATGAGACAATAACACTAGAGATCAAGTTCTTCAACACTGTCAACAATATTGAGGCCAAGATTCAAGACAAAGAAGATTAGGTGTATGGTCTCTTGTCAACTTTCCCTGTCTCACCATCTGCAGCATTCCTGCTGATTGATAGTGCTTGATCTTTACTGGAAAGCAGCTCAAAGATAGCTGTACCCTCTCAGATTACAACATTCAGAAGGAGTCCATACTCCACTGATCTTTGCTGGAAAGCAGCTTGAATATGGCCATACCCTCTCTGATTACAATGTCCAGAAGGAGTCCATACTCCATGGGTGATTTGTCTCCATGGTGGCATGCAAATCTTTGTCAAGACCTTGATGGGTGAGATAATAACACTGGAGATCATTGAGTCTTCTTGTCTCTGTGCTGACATGCAAATCTTTATCATTGACAAGCAAGATGATAACACTCAAGGTCAAGTCTTCAGACACCATCAACAATATCAAAGCCAATATCCAAGACAAGAAGGGCATCCCAACCAAGCAGCAGTGTCATATCCTCACTATAAAGCAGCTGGAGGTTGGATGCACCTCATTTGACTATGACAGTCTCTAGTGTTTTAAAGTCCAGTTACAAGACTGCTCAAAGACTAGTAACTGAACTGGACTGGACTGGTTGACAACTGGACTGTAGTTGTAAGTTGTCTGACTGAGACAGAAGACTACAGTTGACAACCAATTACAACTGGTTGCAACAGGTGTATAGCTACACTACCTAATCAGGCAATGTTCCCCTAATTGTCTATGATTTTTTGACTACTTTACTATTTTTTTTTGTGTTTTTGAAGGGTTTTTGAGTGATTTCTATATATTATCATTGCAAATTAATATATTTAATGACAGAATATGATGTATAGACACTAAATGAAGACTATTTACACTTGTGCAGGACAGGTTTTACATATAAAATCAGTTGCAGTTGTTTTTTTTTTGGTTTTTAACAGTCCAGTTGCTCTATTTGGACCTCTAGGACCAGTCCCAGTCCAGTTGCCTTATTTGGAAGGCAAAAAACCGGACTGAACCAGACCTTAAATCTCTAACAATCTCTAACCCTTTTTTTAATATGTTTATTCATACATTCCTCACCCTTTTGTTAATCTGCCCCCATTCTTCATTTCCATGAGGATATGCAGATCTTTGTGAAGACTCTGAGAAGATGATCATATTGGAGATGGAGTCATCTGACATCATCAATAACTTATAAAAGCAAATATCCAAGACTAGGAGAGAATTCATCCTAATTAGCAACAGCTCATCTTTGCCAGCAAGCAGCTTAAGGACAGTCATACTTTCTGATTGTAACATTCAGAATGAGTCTATGCTCTACTTGGTGGTCCATCTGCATAGTGGTATGTTATTCTCTCCTCTGTAGTATAACCCCAATCAATGTTCACCTCCTCATGTTCAAACATCATGATGCATTAGCCTCAAGTGCCACCTTTTCATATTATGTAATGATCATCAACCCAAGTCTTGTTGCCTGAGGACACCAATCTTCAAGTGCCATCTGTTTATCCTATACTGTTGCCATCATCAATAAGTCCAATCATATAGGCTAATGTTTAGCATACCAATATTAGTAATGTTTACTTGTCAAGTACTTTCCTATATGCCTTGTTTAGATGTGTGAGCAACTGGTTGGCTGGGACTTGGGCAAAACTCAAAACATACTTAAGAACCACTTATTACTTGATAGAGTCTATTTACTTGAACAAGTTGCTCAAAAGTTAATAAGTTGTTTGTAAGTAATGTTTAGGTTTGCTAATATGGAAGAGGTGCCATCTGGGGCTGATTGTCTTCATCATCCAACTTGATCTCTATAATTTCACTTCATTCAACTGTCATTTGATGTTTGACCTCTGTAATAATGGCCACCTCATCATCTTCAAACTGATACCTCTCCTTACCTATTTCTGTTTCTGCCTGAGGTGCAAGAAGCTTATCCAAGGTCATTGGAGTGTTGAAGATGTGATTGCAGTCCTTCAAAATTTTGACAGATTCCAAAAGTTCTTCTTTGATACCTACAAGCTGCATTGGCCTGGCTTGAAGTACTGGAATTTTAATGACAAGGCCAATGTGGTGAGTTGCAGCAGCTGCAAGTTTTTCAACTGCTGCTGATGCCTCCTCAGTATCACCTTCTGCATTCATGACAGCTGTAAGAGCTGGTCACCAATGCTCATCAACATAGGAATCACCAAGGAGTTGTTGGAGGTGATTTTCAGCTATTGGAAGGGTTGTGCTGTCATTTGTGGCAAAATCCTGGAGAATGCTCCAAGCATGTGGATTGGCATATGTTGGCTGAGATGTTCATGTTTGGGATGGATCATGAAAATTGGAGAATCTGCTTGGATCCCAGTGTGATCCCAGTAGTGTTTGATTGTTTTGGGTGTAACTTGTGTCCAAGCCTCCTTAGCCATTAGCATAGCTTCATGCAAATCAATCTTGAAGATATTATGCTCACTGGCTTCATCCAAGTCTATTGCATGCTTACAGAATGCTTGATGATACAAGGCCTTGAAGCACTGGATAATGCCAGCATCAAGAGGTTGGATGAATGATATCAAGTTTGGTTCAAAAAATTCAAGCTGAATATGGTGTGAGGTGTATGCTATCAAGTGCTTAGAGAAATTGTCAATGAGAAGACAGATGAAGCACTTCTTGACACCCATCTTCAAGTCTAGCTGTTTGATCCACCTATGTTTTGTAAATGAAATGATATTTTCATACTGTTGAGGAGATTACTCACTCTTCAAAAAGTTCCATTGTCATCTATGCTTTTTTATTACTATGGTAGTAAAATCCCAACTTCTGAGGTGGCACATTGTTGAAACACCTTGGCCTTTGTGATTGACTAATATAGAACAAGGGCAGCTTCTCACTCCTATCAGCATTGGCAGCCAGTCCAAGTATGATGCAGAATTTCTCTTTTTTTTGTCACTCATCTGCTTTGTTGCTAGTCCCTGGTCAGGAGAGGTGCTATGGATTTGGACTTAATATTTGTCATTCACACACAAGATTATGTTTATGCACAACCCAAAAAAGCTTGTTTCATCAAAGTTCCAGTGATCTTTCAGTGGAAATGTTGACAAAACTTTCTGTAAGCATGCATGCTTGTCTGTAACAGCACTCTTGTCCACTAATCCAGCCTCACCATGCCTCCAATATTCCTTGATTTGGTAAGCCTTGCAGAAGGATGCAACCCATCCATCACCTGTAAGCCTGTTCTCCTCAAGAACATTGAACTTCTTCTCAAACTGCACACATTTTTCACAAAGCATTTTTTCATTGACTGTCTCCCCTTTCCTCTCTATAGACATCACCCAGAGAATCAGTGCTTTCTCAACTTCAGGGCTGGTGACTATCTGAGGATGTTTTCCAGACAGTGCATTTGGATACAAGTTGACACACTCCTGTAATTCCATGTGCATTTTCAACTACTGTGAGAATGTTGACTGCATAAACTCCAGAGCATCCTCTTGCCATGTCTTAAAGTGTTCAAAAACACATTCTTGAGAGACATTAGGATGTGAGTCAATGAAATTAAAGACAGTGAGCCAATCATTTCATGTGAGGTTTTCTTAGTGTGTTTTGGTTTTCATAGACTTTGCCAAGGTTGCAGGAGTACTGGCAGTCTGACTTGAATTTGTTTCTTGTGGCTTCCACTGATATAGAGCAGGTTTTGATTACAGTTTGCATCTCTGGAGCTCAGGAGGCATGGATATGAGTGCATAGGCACTCTAGGCAACCAAAATCCATGTAGTACTCAAATTTTTTTGAAATGCAGAGTACTGCCACCCACTCAATTCAAGTTTGTGGAATGCAGCAAACTTGTGGACTCTAACAGCACAGGCTGAGAAGAGTGGCTTGACACTGCCAGCAGTCCATCTCACATTATATAAATGGGGTCTGAACACCATGCATTATGTATTATGCAATATTCTACTCCTCTATACATATACCATCATAGTTTTACCCAAAAGTTCATACAAAACAAGATTTATGTATGATTACCTCATGTATTACAAGCAAGTGTACTGTAGTATCCATCACCTGCAAAGCCTACTGTAGAGGCAGTGATGAGTGCAAGTCTTGAAAGTACCAGTTGGCAATACTTTTTGTTAGAGTAGAATCACTCACTATCATTCACTATTCTATTGCTTATATAAAATGTACATTATCTCATAGTCCTTTGCCCTTCTTTCTTTCTTTGTCCATTATCATGAATAACATCTGCCATCTTGTCACATCTTATTAGCTGGTTACAACTATAGCATATAACTTTTCAACATAACAGATGACACCCTGTATTACTAGAGGATTTACAAATTCAATAACTGTACAACAGACTGTATTGCAGAATCAGAAGGATTGCATCTTGTTTTCTAGGACCTGGAGTTGGTGCTCCAACTTGCATATACCCACTTTCTCACTTTACATCTCATTCCTTAGGCTAGAGTAGGTGTTTCACCCTGTATATATCTATATTTCAACTTCTTTTCCTATCCATCCACCATCATGTCATCCATTCTCAATGTCTCTGTGATGTCATATCTCAACAAGGTCAACTACCTCACCTGGCAAGTCCACATGCATGCACTGCTTATCCATACTGATCTCTAGAGAATTGTGTCAGGTAAGGAGGTTATGCCTGACCCAAAAATGGCTACTGCTACTGTCATTGATGCATCCATCACACATCAGCTTAACACTGCTGTCAAAATTACACTCTATGTCAAAGACAGCCAGATCATCCATGTCCAGGGTGATGATCTCAAAGTCATCTGGGATGCCCTTGCCAATGTCCATCATGCTCATGGTCTCTCCACCCAACTCACAGCTATGTGCAAGTTCTCATACATGAAAAGGTGTGCCAAGCAATCTATCACATCATGGATTGGTGATGTGAAGATCTGGGCTCACCTCATGAAGGATATCAGAATCAAGCTGTCAGATCTCCTTACCATTGTTGTTCTCACTTCTGGACTTCTTGCAAAATATGATTCTGTCATTGTTGCCCTCAATGCTACCAAACCTGATGAGCTTACACTCAAACTCACCATCTCTCATCTGCTCAATGAGAAGTGTCACAGCTATTTATATTCAGCATGGACATGAAGCACCCACTCAGCCTGACTGGGGCAAAATTCACATACTCCTTGCAAAGTATTTACTCTGCTGGGAATAACATTGATAGGGCCAGTTTCATCTGTACAAATGCACTGGAGGTACATCATATACTCATTCTAAACACTATACTACACTTGGATGCTAGTAACCTGCATACCTTACATCTGAACAAACATGATGCCTATCAGACATCTCATCATCTATTCTAGCAGTGTGAAACACTAGCCTCTTGTAACTCTGGGAGTGTGAGTGAAAAGTGGGGCATGTAGCAAGGGAGTTTGAGTAATGATGATGATATGGTCAGGGAAAATAAGCTCTACTATTGCCCATCAAGGTGAGGATGGTCTGAGGATTGCTTCAATGAGAAAGGTCAGTCAAGAATCTGCAAAACATTCATCAACACTAATAGGACAGCATGATTTAGCTGATGTAATAGTATTCATATAGTGTCATGGTGGCCCCTGTGAGGGAAGACACAGGCTCACCCTCTGACATCCAGAATTACCATAAAAAGTAGAAGGAAGACCTTGATATATATGGACTGGAACATGCATTGTGCAAAGCAGATGAGGGCTCAAAAGGACCTCAGGTCTACACTGAGGGGCCTAAGAGATACATATGATGAGAGAGAGCTGAGACTGTGGAATGCAACACATGATTGGTGTTCAAGAATGAACCTAGCAAATGAAGGAAGTTGATTGTCTACAAGGTGCTCATGTTTCACCATACTTGTTTCAGCAAAGACAAGTCTGGAGAGCATCTGAATAATACATGAGAACTGGAGGTGGATAAACAAGACTCAGACTTACCATTCTCCCAAATGTATTGAGTGGAGTCCTTAACAACTCAAGAGACTTCACCTTTCTTGCCATCACAATCCATCAGGTCCTCAAGTGGCACTCCAAATACACTAGTGTGAATGGGTATATGTAGGCACATTAATCTCTGTCTTACATCCCATGTTCTCTCTGTAGCATATAAAACTTCAATGAAAGTGTACATGTATACAGAACATACCTGATGCAGCAGGTGGAATGTCAATATGGGTTAGTGGGTCATGATAGGCATGTTCTAACACTATACCAGTGTACATTAAGGACTTGGGACTGCAAATGATTTAGGAGAAAAAGTGTTATTGCAAAGTGTAGTGCAAATCTTATGATAGTACCAGCCAAAGAAAACAACACTGGGAAGATATCAGCTACAGTACACAGAGAATGTGGAGAAGTGCAGACTCTTTGAAAAGAAGGATGAGTCAACAAACTGGGTATAGAATGAGAAGCCAAGTGAAAACCATGACAAGAAGTCATACCAGATATCTCAAGTCTCTGCAATATTTTCAGCTGAGACTACAATAGCTCTCCAGACCCAATTCCTCATTGAAACATGTTTTCCCTCAACAGCAAGGAATGCTATGGTAAAGTCAGACTTGACTGCCACAAGATGAGCAGATGGACAATTCAAATCACCAAGGAACATATCATAATGGTCAAGGTATGATAGGATGAAATTGGATGTTCTGATATTGGCAAATATTCTATTTTCAAAAAGGAGAGAATGCACAACAGAAGGATGTCATTTGAAGAAAGAGGTGATTGGTGTTGATATGAAGACTCTGATAAGCATGATGAGGCTTATGAGCATGGCCTGATGATTCACTGGTCTCATTCTGCATGATTTCTTGGGTCAGAAACAATGTTAGGGGAATCAGACAGAATATGTTGACACTAACCTGGAATATGAGATTCACCATCTACATCTGGTTCTCCCTCTTCCATGGAGATGATGTTGGAGATGAAGGAGCCAATAAGATGCAAGTTTTTGTTTACATAAGGTATGCCCAGTATCAGTCAGTGCTGTTCTGAAAACAGCTGGATCAATCTCTATCAGAATGACTTTTCATCATGTCCCCACTGCCCAATATACCCTCACAGAACATCTGCAATATTCTCCTCAACTGTCTAGACTAACACTTCACTTTCCAAATCAATGTAGCCATGGGACAATCTTGCTCATTCAGGCACTTCATTGAGAGTAGCAGTTTAGGTATCTGCCCCAAATCTGGTAAAATAGATGACCTGCCCAAATGGTGTATTCCTCACTCTGCACACATGGCATACTCTAATTGCTTGTGTGGGATGATATTGTTCTGGTTCTCTCATCACTCATCATGACAGCCCAATTTGTCATATTATTGGCCTATCCTACTCCTTTTGAACTCCAGCATGCCCTTCTCCCTATGGCACTTGATTTGGGCTTTCTGGATGGCCACATTACACTATATTATAGGAGGTAATGTAAAGGGTTGCATCAGCTACATAGAATTCATTGAACTGGCATGGAAAAGGCTCCACAGCAACTATCAGCTTAGACTGATACCCTCACCTAACTCATGTTTTGTAGTGGAACGACTGGATTACAAAAAGATATGTTGTTTAGGAGTAATCACAAGCATGTGTTCACTTGTATCATTGAATCAGCCACTATGATTTTGCATGGGAATTCCATCAGCTTCCTCTCTCAAATATTTGTATTCACCACAGAGGCATTGAAAGTACAAGTAGTACACATTTCTTCCCCTTGCACACACTAGCTATCTTATGTATGCCTAAAATAGCCTCCAGTATGGAACAGTCTAGGAGGTTAAATGTGATTTTCAATGTCCTGCTGATACTTCATACTTATTGTCTCTATATTACAGTATTCAGGTGTTTTGAAACTCCTGTAACAATTGCTCTTCTTTCCCAATGGAATGGCAATGTCCTTTTTGATACCATTCCCAAGCATGTCCTGTCCTTTGCACATTCACTGCCTCTTTCTCTAATGTCTTTTTTGTAATCAAGATACCATATTAAGATGCTCACTCTAGTCCTGTCTCTCAACAATCAGATTGTGCACTATCATTTTTAAAGGCAGAATTCAATACTATGCAAGTTATAGTTAGTGGTGTTGCATACCTTCCCATTTCCCTTGTGGGGCAAATGTGTTTATGTTTTCTCAATGTGGAAAGGTTTGGTAGAGGTGGGTAAATTATTATGTTCCCACTTCAACACTGATTGCCACTACCAGAGTATAGCAAGTTCAAATGTGTGAGGATGCCATGGTTTCTTTTGTTTGCAAATAAATTTTTCTCATAAACATTTATCAGACCATTGCTGTGTCAGTCATGATACTCCTCCCTGGCATGTAATCCCCATCATATGTGAAGATGGTCAATTGGTAGGCCTGAACAAGCCTGAGGAACTGTATATGTTATGTCATACTTGAAATCCTAAGGTGAGCAAGGAAACATTCAGAGATGAATAGCTCTATACTGGTGATCAGGTACACATAGATGCTGATGGTGACCTCAAGTATGTATTTTCATTGGTCATGCTCCTGTGCACTGATGTGCTTGCACCAGCTTTGAAGATTAAGGTGGTCTCTAAATACCAAAGGAAATACCTAATATTTCTGGGATCCAAGTATCCTCAATTGAAATCATGGAAATGCTTCTCCAATGACCATGAGGACTTGATTATTGACATGGCTGTTGCAAGCATGAGTGGGGGTTACACCTCTGATGAGTGTCTCCCTGAGCATGGACTGTTCTCTTGCCTGAAAGTGAAGCACTTGGTGCTTCTGCAGTTTCTACATGGCTCAATGTGTGGGTGTGTGAAGCTGAGCCAGTACAAGTGATTGTGGGGTGAGATTAGCATGGTTAAGCAAGTACATGTTACCAAGTTGGTGTAATCAGGATATATTGATGTACCCTTTCCATTAGATACCTAATGTTACAACTTGCCTTGATCTGTGAGTGGGCTATACTTCATTTTCTTCTTTTCATCCTTACTGTGTTATTCTTTTTCTTTTACTGGTCATATATTATTGCATAACATCTGACCATCTTTTCCTTTCTACAATGACTTAGATATGCTGACTCACCTCATCATTGTTTCATCCTTCATGACCTTGTTCCACCTTCATCATTTGATACTGTGGAATCCTTGTTTACTGCAGATTCCTGTCCTTGCTGCGAACTGTGCTTTCCTGTACTGATGGTTACTCAAGGTGTTCCCTTTCCACTCTTCTTATCTTACCACAAAGGTATATAAGACCATCAGTAGTGTACTTATATTCTCTAAACTAGATCTCCTCAATCATACCTGATTTGTGGATCTTTGTCACTTCAGTTTGTCTGACTTGACTCTTGCTTTACTTAAACTCAAACTTACCATTCTTTGAGGCTATGACTTGGACTGACCTGGTATAAGTGTAACAAAAGATCTAGCTTTCACTCTGAACCCTTGCCTCTGCATGAACCACCAAGATTTCATCAAATCTGAATCTGAACCCACCATAGGCCAACCCCCACCAGAAAGGACCAAAGACATCCAGACCTCCTCTCTCTCTCAAAACCCCCTTCTCTCACCACCACCCAAAACTCTACCCTCTTCTACACTACCTGCCACTATGTCTGGACCATCTGGATCCACTCTGATGACTAGAGTAGCTCCTTCCTCCCAACCCACTTCCCATCAACTGGCAACCATCCTTCCTCAGACTGCATCTTAACCAACAATCACAACATCCCCTGAGAAGGAGCTCTCTCTTGCCAAACCTGATGACTTTGATGGAACAGAAGCCAAGTTTCAACCTTGAATGAACTCCATTCTGCTCTACCTTATGATCAATGATCACATCTACTCTAACAACGAAAAGAAAATTGTGTTAACCCTCTTCTATTGCAAGAAAAGAGTAGTGCTTGAATGGGCCTCTTCCTTCATTGAAGAGGCAATGAAGAAACAATCCTTTGAAACTTGGATGGACTTTCTTACAACTTTATATGCAACATTTCAGACTACAGATGTCAAGGGTGACACACTTCATCAACTTCAAGGACTGATACAGAAGGAGGAGGACATCCTCAGCTACATCACCACTTTCAGGTCATTGGCAACACAGGCTGGACTTAGTGATCAGATGATCCTCTGCAGGCTCTTTGCAGAAGGACTCTAACCTACCCTTATGCAATGTATTTATCAATCTGAAACTGTCCCTACTATGCTCAATGATTGGTGTAAGAAGGTGGAACTCCTACACAATAACTGGAACAGATCTCAAACTATTGTATCCTGAACTGGAGGTAATCACTCCTCCTCACAAACTCACTCTTGATTTACAGCTACACTAAAGATACAAGACCCAAACACAATGGATGTTGATACTATACAGCTCTCCCCCCTGAGTGAGAGGAGAGGATGAAGAAAGAACTTTGTTTCAAATGTGGAAAGCCTGGCCTTGCCAGAAACTGCCCTGGTCATCCAGGGCTGAAGAAGAAGACAGAGGAATGAAAGGTGAAAATGGTAGGAAAAGAAGAGAGAGTAACAAAGATCAAAGAAGTGAAAGATGAAGAAGACACTGCTTTCCTCTCTTGAATTATCAAGGACAATCAACTGGATTTTTAGATGGAGGGCTTGAGTTGATGCCTGTCCCTCCTTTCATAAAGTGTGCTCCTGTATATACTGTCAAGAATAACACTTGTGCTCTCACTCTTCCTATCTGAGTTATCAAAGCAGGAGCCACATTAAAAACTGTCAACACATTTGCCCTCATCAATTCAATGGCAGATATCTCTTGCATAGATTGGGACTTCATACAAAAACACAAACTCTCTACTGAGAGACTTTCAAACCCAATCAATATCTGAAATGCAGACCACTCCATGAACAAGCAAGGACCAATCCACTTCACCTCTACTCTGTACATTCAAATAGGCACAACTTCACAGAAGGTGATATTCCATATTATGCAATGTGGAAGAGAAAATGTCATCCTTGGAATGCCCTGGTTCAAAGCCATTCAACTGAAAATCAATTGGAAAAAGCAAATGATGGAGATCAACTCAAAGGAGGATTGATCCCTAGGCCTCTATCTATCACATCAAAGTTCCCAAGCTGCATACCTGACAAAAGGGAAAGCTCCTCCTCTGCTGATGAAACATTATTGTGCCAAGGAAGATGAACAAGTGGCAGTAATGGACTATATCAACTATGAGACAGCCAAAAGGTATACCAAACAAGCTTACTATATTTATGCTATCAACAGAATACAGAAATCAGCAACACAATACTTCCCAAACACCCTGACTACTCTCCAACTGGAACAAATTGTACAAAAGACTACCACTTCTACTCAACTAGCCATAAATGCTGACAAAATCATGGTAGAACTTCCTCCACAATGTAAGGCATACAAAGAAGTATTTACCAAAAAAGCCACTGACCATGTACCACTCTTTAAACTGTATGATCATCCCATCAATCTAGATAATACCTTCATCTCAAAAGTATCAAAAGTTTATCCTTTGTCCCCTAATAAATGCATTGCTGCTGACACTTTTATTAATGAAAACTTAACATCAGGAAAAATCCAACCCTCTAACTCTCCACAAGCCTTGCCCTTCTTCTTTGTCAAAAAGAAGGATGGAGGTCTCTGACCCTGTCAAGATTACTGATACCTAAATGAACATACTATATGTGACATCTACCCACTCCCTCTTATTTCCAACCTTACTGACAAATTATGAGGGGCAAAAATCTTCACTAAATTTGATGTCTGATGGGGATATAATAATATATGTAAAAAAGATGGGGACCAATGGAAGGCTGCCTTCACTACCCACTGGGGTCTTTTCAAATCAACTGTAATGTTCTTTGGACTGATGAACTCACCACCCATATTTCAGCAATTTATAAACAACTTCTTCAAAGACATGATCACAGAAGGTTGGCTGGTAATATACATGGATGATTTGTTGATCTTCTTTTCAGATGAGAAAACCCATGAGGAACACACCAAACACATACTCCAATAGATGAAGGAATTAAACCTCCATTTAAAGTTGGAGAAATGTAAATTTGATGTCAACTAAGTTGAATTCCTTAGAATGATCACCCAACTTGGGTGACTAGCAATGGACCCTGTCAAACTCAAAGGAATTGCCAACTAGGATATTCACTCTTTCCTAAGTTTTGCTAATTTCTACAGACAATTCATCTCAAAATACTCAGATATCACCCAACCACTCCTCAATCTCATCAAAAAGAATATGCCTTGGGCTTGGTCCAAGGACTACAAAACTGCCTTTTCTACTTTGAAGAATATTTTCCTCTCTGAACCTGTCTTGCATATCTCTGACATTTCTAGGCAATTTTCTATTACAATGGATGCATCTTACAATGCATCTGGGGGACTGCTCCTTTAACAAGACAAGAATAGTGACTGGCATCCTTACAGATATATATCTCAAACCTTCTCCTCTTCTAAGTGAAATTATAACATTTACAACAGAGAACTCCTTGCAGTTATCCAAGCCCTCAAGACCTGCAAACACTACTTTTGCAGCTCCCCCTTCCTGGTTCTGGTTGTTGCTGATCATAAAGACCTGACTTATTTCAAGGAACCAAGGAAATTGAACTGCTGACAAGCATGATGGCTCTTGGACATTCAAAACTATGACCTCAAGATTCATCACATCCCAGGATCCTCACTCTCAGCCTCTGATGTCCTTTTTTGCCAACCTGACCTCCTTTCCTCCAATACTAAGGACAACAACAACCACACTATCTTACTTCCCTCTGACCTTTTTGTTTCCCTGATTGATGCTGCCTTGCTTGACAAACTTTCCTCCTCTTCCTCCTCAGACCTGCTTATCCTTGACTCATTGCATGTCATGGAAAACTTACCTGCAAAATTTTGTTCTTGCCTTTCCAACTGGAAGTTTGATGGGAGTATTCTCTCCTACCAGGATTGTGTCTATATGCCCAACAATACTGACCTTAGACAACAGATAGTTGCTTGCTATCACAATCACCCTTTGGCAGACCACCTAGGTGTTCTTAAAATCTGCCAGCTTGTTTCTTCCAAATTCTGATGGCCTGGCCTGGTGTCTTTTGTCTGCTCTTATGTAGAGGATTGTGCTGTTTGCCAGCAGAACAAGGCATGCACCCATCCTACTACACCTCCTTTGCTCCCTATCCCCTCTTCTGCTTCCCAACCTTTTCAACAGGTCTCTTGTGATTTGATTACAGACCTTCCCTCTTCTTCTGGTTTTGATTCTCTTTTGGTTGTAGTTGACCATGGGCTTACTAAGGGGGTGATTCTCTGCCCTACCATGAAAACAGTTACCATAGAAGGCATTGTGATTCTTTTTTTTTAAAAAGTGTTTAAATGATTCAGACTTTATGATAAAATCATTTCAGATAGAGGACCTCAGTTTGCTTCTTCCTTTTCCAAAGAACTTGGACATCTACTTCACTATGATCTTTCTCTTTCTGCTGCCTACCACCTACAGACAGACAGAGAAACCAAGCAGGTTAACCAGGAAATAGAGACCTATCTGTGAATCTATTGTAGAAACCAACCTGAAACCTGGGCAAACTCCATCACTCTGGCAGAGTCCATATACAATCACTGACCTTATTCTATCACAAACCAATCACCCTTTTTCCTTGTGATAGGCTACAAACCCTGATCATTCCCTGACATCATCACTCAATCAAACCTTTCTGCTGTGGAAGATCAGATCAAAGCCATGATTGTGGCTAGAAATGAGGCACTTGCTATGTATGATCTTGCACATCAGACAATGAAGGACTGATGGAACATCTTCTTTATGCCATTCAAAAAAGGGGACAAGGTTTGGCTAGAGGGAAGGAATCTCAACCAGGTAGCCTCAGACCCAAAATTTTTGCCAAAAAGGGAAGGACCCTTCACCATTACTGAAGTACTTTCATCCATCACCTACAAACTTCAACTCCCCAATACCTGGTGAATCCACAACATCTTCCATGTCTTCCTCCTCTCCTCTTATGTCAAAAACAAGACACATGACAGGAATTTCCCAACACCACCACCTGATCTGATCAGAGGGGAAGAACAATATGAAGTCAAGGTAGTATTATACCATTGAGGGACACCATCATGAAGGCAGTTCCTGATCAAATGGAAAGGCTATCTGTCCAATGACAACTCTTGGGAACCTGAATGAAATCTGTCTAATGTCAAGGATGTTCTTGGAGATTATAAATGATAATATCCCACCATTTGGCTGACAGTCACCCATTTCTCTACTCAATTCCTCCTTACTGCCAAACATCTCTGCCATGGCCATTGAACTCTTGCAGATCAAAACTTCTTCCACTAAACACCATCTCACCCTCCTCCTGTCTTATATGTTCTATCATTGGGAATCCTACAAGCTTGACTATGTCCACATTGACTGTTTTCTCTACAATAGATTCTATGCAGAACCACTCTTCTGTCTCCTACATAATCTATCTTCCATCTCCTAGTTCACTCTTTTCAGATGAACATTACACTGTCCACCCTACTCCCTACTCAAGCTGCTGGTTGCTTCAATCTAACCCTTGCTGGACATGCTCTTCAGACACAAAAAAGGGATCTTCTGAACATCCTTTATGAGTTGAACTTCAACTCTGTTGTTGACTTTGTTCATAAACATCATGTGGAGTATTGTTCATCTTCTCCCACTCTTCCTGTACCTCCTCCCCTGGCTCATATCATTGATCAATCCACCTCTCCTGCTCCTAGCAACTATCCCTCCACCCCCACCATCCAACCCACACCTCACATCATACACATCATTCAGGACTCTCCTCATCTCACCCCTGCCAATGATGAAGGTATCTACCTTTATGACTTAGAGCAGCAAGTGGAGGACCTGACTCTGCATGATTCTGTGGATGGAAAGCTCACAGATGATACTAGTCAGGCAAACAAAATGGGAACCCCACCCAAAACTGATTAGATTAGATCAATGGTCAAAGACCTGATAGTCTTCAGGATAGACCAGAGGTAATGTTACAACTTGCCTTGATCTGTGGGTGGGCTACACTTCATTTTCTTCCTCTCATCCTTATTGTATTATTCTTTTTCTTTTACTGGTCATATATTATTACATAACATTAGACCATCTTTTCCTTTCTACAATGACTTAGATATGCTGACTCACCTTGTCATCATTTCGTCCTTCATGGCCTTGTTTCACCTTCATCATTTGATACTACAGAATCCTTGTTTACTGCAGATTCCTGTCCTTGCTGTGGACTGTGCTTTCCTATACTGATGGTTACCCAAGGTGTTCCATTTCTGCTCTTCTTATCCTACCACAAGGGCATATAAGACCATCAGTAGCATACTTGTATTCTCTAAGCTAGATCTCCTCAATCATATCTGATTTGTGGATCTTTGTCACTTCAGTTTGTCTGACTTGACTCTCACTTCACTTGAACTTGAACTTACCATTCTTTAAGGGCACTGCAGTGAAGCTGTGATACAAATAGGGATGTTTCTGTAGATGGACTTTCAGTTATCCTCCAAGTATATTGTCTACCATCATGATCATCATGACCCACATGATACTTGGAATGACATAAATATTTATTATAACCAGGATTGATGTCTGGTGATTCAACTTGGTGATTATGGCACAGCAACAAGTCTACAATCAAGCAAAGACTCAACCTCTAATTGACCAATGCATATGAAATGTATAAAATGCAATGGCATTTTTTTGACAGGGATCTGTTCTCTCTATTCTATGACAGGCTTGCTCATAATCAGCATTTTTCAAGCTGCAAGTGCCATGTAGATGATCAGAGCTACTCAGCAAAACCCTTTAGGAAATCATACTCAGCCAGTCTGTCCACCTCATTGTATGTCACCATGGTCCAGTCTCCAATTGAATGGGTTCTCTTCTTGGCTTCATCTTACTGAGAGGTATGACTTCAAGGACTTGACATGTATCTTTGACAAAATATTACTCAGAACCAGATGCTGTCCAGAGGATGGCAGCTTTCATAGACCAGAGAGAATCATCTATAGAATTGTGAGAGTGTCCATGTAAAAATGAGAGCAGATCTCACTGCAACAATATATATTTTGCCTGTTAGCAAAGCTTAGTGGTCAGTTCAAAAATGAAAAGATACAGATGTAGCTATTTTGTCAAGCACTATTCAATCTCTCCCTTCAACATTAACCTATCTTTGTCTGCATTCAAAACTGCTAGTCAAACTATGCATGAGAAGACATTCCAAGCTGAAAAATGCTGCTCACTGATGGGCTCTTTTGGATGAAAGTTGAGTACCATGACACTGTGCTTATATTGGAAAGTAATGCATCCAATTTAGTGGATGCATATCTTCAAATACATGGGCAGACTGACCTTGTTCAACACCTGGCCACTCTCAACATCTCAAATACATACAGTCTGATCTGTGTAGACCATTGTTGTCTTTGCTCTGTGTCTTTCAACAAGGTGTTTCAAAGCCTGTAGAGGAGCCTTGAAGAACAAGATGAACATGATTTAGGAAAGAGGAAAATGGACAAATGTCATGGATTATATTCCACAAGGAAAGTGAGGGCAAGCAGGCTCTGATTGGACTTTGGAGAGAGCCACAATAAGGGGGTACTAGAATGTCCCATGAGCACATACACTTTTGTTTCTTTGTACATTGCACATCAGGTCAATACTTTAGGTACTCAGTGTATATGTATAGTAGAAACACATATATGGATTTCATTGGCCAATGCCCTCATGCCATCTGTCCACTATTCAATGTACTGCCATGACAGACAATTCTTTGCTTGTCACTCTTATCTGGGTCTCAGTGTTTCATTGTCCAAGCCTGTTGCAATGTGTTCAACATTCAAGACTGGCCCCATTGTTTATCACTAGATTGATGATACTATGATGCACATGAATTTTCTTGATCTGTTGACAAGTGGTGATATCTGAGAGGATCAAAATGTGGTCCATGGAGATGATACAAAAGGTGAGAGAATAGAGGATGTGTAACTCCTGAAGACTTGATGTTGACAGTATGAATGAGGCTTATTTGCATGAGGATATACATAGTTGCTAACAATGTTTAGTCATGCACACAATTCTTGTCCACCATGATCATTCTCACATAGTTGACTCACACAACTTACTTTTTCAACAAATAGCACTGTACACAGTACCTATCCCATCAGGTTGCAACTCTCTAACATTTGTGGGGTACATCAGAGTCATCCTGGGTGTGTGTGACCAGTCTGGTTATTGTGCCTCATAGGAGTTGCCACTAGGCAATTGGCTCATTGATCATTAGGCATGGTGGGATGGTGATATATAGGAAGCTCCAGCAGATGATCATGCAGATGGTATGTACAGTTCCTATATTCAATTACAGGACTACATAAATTAACTGTCAAGCTCACTGCTCCATGTTATGCTTGGTCTGGGTAGGGCAAAGCATAGCCTCAGAAAAGCCTAAAACAAGGTACCAGATGATTAGTAGTTGACTGAGTCAAAGACGAGGAACTACTATAACAACAGTTGACTAGGTTCAAGGACAAGGGATTAAATGCCAATTGGTCATTTTAAGATCACTAAGTGGTTGTTGACTAGGACATTCAAAGTACCAGAGGACTAATAGTTGACTGGATCAAAGCACTGTTCATAAGATGGTGAACTTGTTACCTGGGGACAAAGGTTACAAGGACAATCTACCCATTCAGAGCATAGGTGGAGGCTCAAAGAGTCAAGAGACAATGAGAGGAAGAACAATAGATTGCTAGTCTAGAGGTACAGGTGGTAACTCTGAGGAGAACTAGCTTAAGGAAGAAAAGAAGAAGAGGTAAAGAGAAGGTTTATATACCTGAGGTATAGAAACTGACAGAATATGAAAGAACTAATCATATACAGGATTGGTTAGTGAAATGACTAAATGGAATGCAATAGAATCACATGGAATGTTCAGGGAGATAGAGGAAGAACTACAATTAGGAAATGATGATGAGTCATCAGGCCAATGACTAAAAAGAGGTGAGTAATTGTAGGAAAAGAAAGAGCATCCTGAATACACATGACTAAGCAAAAGGAAAGAAATCATAACACTCTATCACAGTTTCATTCCAGAGCCATACTGAGTATACACAGAACTTACAAGCAGAACTTAGCATTTTTTAAGGATCACAATGTACCACACAAATCCTACAACACACTGGACCTGCACTCTCACATCCTGAGCCCAGTCCACTTGCCAAATGTGTATAGAAGGGAGATATACATATTAGTGAGTACTTTTCTTGTGTCTTACTGATGCTTCTCTCACTCATTGCTTGGTGGTCACTCCACATCTATCCCCACCATCAGTGTCGATGAACAGTATCCTTAGCTTCCACCCTCCTCCAAATGCAGAACCCATGTCATCCACCTTGAGGAGTCTATGTGACATACAGGCCCATGCCATAGGCATAGTGTGTTCAAAATGAAAACAGTAGGACATAGTCAAGCAGAGCAATATCCTAAGGGTGCAGGTAGGCAGACTAGTCTAATCTGATGGCAGTCTGAGGGACATGATCTAGATTGTCATGCAGGTGGGCTAGACTGAGGTGAGTACCCAATAAATGTGTACAAGACAAGCTTGTCTCCCATCTGGTCTTATATGTGATACTGGGGCTTCAAGTACTATCATTCAAATTTGGACTGTCACAATAAGAAATGAGAATAGTAGACTTTCTGAGAGAGTATCTGGTACTAAATACACAAACAGCACCAGTGATCTTCCCAGTGGACATATGATGTGTCCTGTTTTGTATGTGTCTTACTTCCACTTCTCATCCACTTCAGCTCAGCTCATAGTCAACAAGCATAAAGGGCAGCTGAATGTTATATGTAGATAGATGCCAAACTTGCAATAGTTGATGTTTACCAGGGTTATTATTAGACATGCAGAGAAATAGTACTACAAGCCAACATGACATTACATGAGTTTATGTGTGCAATGAATCATGAATGTGTAGAACTGGATTTTTGAAGATGTTTCAGAGTTCCATCTACTAGAAGTTGTGTGAACATCAGTTTTCCCCTTGTTTCTACCACACCATAACTGCAGGCAAGCAACCATCAAATTGCTTATGCCCCATAGCTCTCACTCACACCATAGAGAATGAAAATCTCAGGAAGAAATTTGGACAGTTCAGAATTCTCATTATTGGCTGAGCAAACACAGGAAAAACAACTATTCACAAAAATCTGTGACTCTATGGAAGCCCCAGAGATCTACAACAGGGAGGGAGAAAAGGTTTGACTCTATCCAGTTTCAATCTCACCAAGTACTGACAGTTTGTGATCAGGTTGATCATACACAGATCCAAGAATCTAGAGACATGAGTTCAAGTTGTCACTGTTGATCCTATTTTGACCAATGTCCTACATCAGGAAAAATGAAGATGTCTACACAGATCTATGTAGTATATATAGCCCTGTTTGTGTCTATTAACATCCCCCCTATACATAGCCCTGTATAACTGCTTCAATTCCTGTGAACACTATAGTAGTATCAATTTACATACATCCAAAACACACTTCAGCAACTACATCACCTACTGTAGCTCACTGTATTTGAGGTATTTTCACACATATGTTATAGTATGTCCTATAGAGGAACTATATTTACACCAAGAGGCTATGTTAAACTGTGTATATTATACATATTTTACAATACCCACACCAGCATGGCCACACCACCTATGCAGTCATACACATGATGTCATCATTACTGATATCCTTTAAGTAGTGACTCCTGGCAGTGGTGAGGGTGTAGCTGTTTGTATACTACCATCACTATTGTGACCTACAGGGTAGCATGGCATGGTCAGATGGTATGATTAGCACAAGTAATGGTGTAGGCACACCTATGAAACCACATGATAGTGATGGTCTGGTCCTTGTCCTGGAGCTGGATCCAAAGCTGGACAAAGTGAGCAGAGAACACAAATTGAGGAGAGTATATGCCTGCTTGCTTTGTTCTGTCTTGTGAAATGGAGAGGGCATCATACAACTCTGATGTACAGACTGGAGGGACTCAGTGTGGTTCATGGCTCATCAGATAAATGCATGCATGTCAACAGTGTACAGCCATTCTGCAGTGAGTGATCTGGCCCATAAAAGGTGCTGATTGAGTCTAGCACTCTCAACGCTCAGTTTTTGCCATGTCAGGCAGTGTCAGTGCAATCATGCACAAGCTGCCCCCATGGTGTTACTGTGGTTCCTGTCATCTCAGGCCTTGCACACAGTTGTGCATCCAAGGAGTGAGAGAATGAGCACAATGAAAATTGAAAATTTCAATATTGTCAATTTGTTATTGCTTATTTGGCTGCATGACTAAGCAACATATAAGTTTTGAAGTTAACAACTGTTGCTGGATGCCTATATGCTACTACCCCACTCATTTCAATGTTAGCTACTATGTCATTCATATGACAGTCTCTCCCATCTTATTGGATGCCTTTCAAAATATTTTTGTGGTCCTGAACATCTTGTTCATCTCCAAATTTAGCCTGCTTGTCCATGTGCCTACTTGTACCTGGATAATAACATTGCAAGCACATTTCAACATGGCACATGTGCCTGATATGGTGGATACATTCTTGTGTGTTGTGGACAGTATTTGATATGTTCAATTTCTGTAGTCCTGACACCTGGTTTATCTCCTGATTTAGCCTACTTGCTCATACATCCTCTATACTCAGATATTGACATTGTGGGCACATTCTTGTGTGTTGTGGACAGTACTTGATGTGCTTGTTTTACTGCTTGGGTCACTTGGTTTTTTGGAGGTACAGTTTCCCCTTTATTCACTCTTCCACTTCCTCAATTGCTCTAATGCTTTCCATGGCATCTTGGACCTATTACCACATTCCTTGTCATCTTCTAACATGCCAGATGCATCTGTTTTACTATCTGGTGTGGTTCACTTGCCTGTGATACATTCTATTCAACTCTTCATTCTGATCATCTGCTAACTCATTTTGGTGCTTTCTGTAGGTCATTCATGTGTACTAGAGGTTTGTTGTTGCCATCTGCAGCTGCCTAATGTTCACTTTGACATTCAGCACAGTTCATTTGACCTGGGCCCATGAGTATCTAGGTGACTTGGGGGACTCAGGAAATAAAACAGCTGCATGAGGCATCACCCCTAAGGCTCTGATGTCCCAGAACACAAAGACTGTGTCCAGAACCAGCACAAAGCCCATCCAAAACCATGGAGTTGAGGTCAAAGTCTACCAGGCTATGTGGGGACCAGGTTGAAAACAGCAACAATGAAGGCCATTAGACATGCAGAAACAATACCAGCAGTGTCATAGACAACCAGGAAGGTTCCAGAAGGTGGTTGAAATGAGCAGCTGGCAATACAACTTGAAACAATTTGAAATGACAGTGTTGGCTGTAAAGCACACAAGTCAGCACTGCCACCACACACCCAAGACACAACACAAGGATGTTTAGTGCTCTACAAGTCACACAGATTTTACTATGGCCCATGTAACTGAGCATCTATGGTAGTCTACATAGAAATTCTCAATGTTAGTAGTGACTATACATGCAACACTATACTACCACTGGTGATGTAACTGACCTGATGGGGTTGCTGACAACATCATATGACATCAACTACATAACATTCTATGTACTACTGTATTTCTCTGTTTTTCCTAATGTAAGTATGGACTACACAATATTGAAAACAAGATGGTGTTCCAAAGTAACCTGAGATTTGTTTTTCATGACTTGCAGGGATTTGAAGCTGGCAGCATCAAGGAATTCAAGGAGATGAGGGCCTTCATCACTGAATATGCAAAAACCACTTTCCTCTAGAAATAAATTCATGCTATATGGTAAAGTGACCTAATCATGTTAACAGTAAATGGAAGATGACTGACTGCTGAATAGGTATTGTATCCCAATGGACCAGTACCACCATGCTGTATTGAGTGCAGAGGAAAAAAATTTTGATAAGTGTGATACAAGAAATGGTAAAGTTGTATGATAGTTTGTTCATATCTCCAGATCTCAATCACTGTCTAATTGCAGTGTCTGTTGTGGTTGTGTTCACAAAATATGATGCACTATGGGTCACAGGATTTGGAAAACTCAAACCAGATAAGAGAAAATTACCTATGGATGAACAATCAAGGTATGCAAAGGAGATGGTGAGAGATAGCACTATATGGGAAAGGTTGAGGACAAGATAGTATCCTTCAAGAGGTTATGTGGAATTGGAGAGTAAGTAATATCATCTATTATGATTTTGTTCATTCACTTCTATGTAGACATACATCAATCTGAAAATGGATGCTCAGACCTCCTAGAGAGAACTACAGAAGCATTGAATGAGGAAGGGATGCAAAAGCTACTAGTGACTACCCAGTATTCTAATATACTGCTTTGCATCAAGTATTTTATGGAAAAGTGAGTGAAGGCTATTGTACACATAATCTAATGAACTCTAATGATGAAAAATCAATTCTTTCACAGTATACTACTGTCATTTGTCAATGATAAACAGACAACAACCCATTCAACACTGAGTAGTAAGGAAGAGTATAAGCTGTTTAATGCAGCAGCATCATGGTTTCCACACACTTAGGTTAGTAGTTTCCCAATCACTTATTATGCAATAATATGTCACATTCTACTTTTCAACCTAATTATAATTGTCATAGATTAGTGGAGTAGTTATTATTGAAAAATATGACTGATGTTGATCTCTGCCTGTCTGTTCCACTGTGTTACTCTCTCATTCATAGTCTGTAAGTAGTCTGATTGTTATTGTGGATTTGAGAATGGTGCTGATCTTTGCCTGTTGGTTCTACTCTATTGCTCTCTCATTTATAGTTTATAGTTTGTAAGTGATCTGATTGTCATAGGGGAGTTGTGAATGATGCTAATCTCTGCCTGTATGTTCCACCCCATTGCTCTCTCATTCATAGAAAGTGAATGATCTGATTGTCATTGTGGAATTGAGAATGGTGCTAATCTCTGCCTGTCTGTTCTACCCTGTAACTCTCTCATTCATAGTTTGTAAGTGGTCTGATTGTTATCAGGGAATTGAAAGTGGTGCTGATCCCTGCCTGTTTATTCTACCCTGTTGCTCTCTCATTCATAGTATGTAAGTGGTCTGATTGACATTGGGAAATTGAGAATAGTGCTGATCTCTGCCTGTCCATTCCACCCTGTTTCTCTCTCATTCATAGGAAGTAAGTGGACTGATTGTCATTGGGAAATTGAGAATGGTGCTAATCTCTGTCTGTCTGTTTCACCCTGTTGCTCTCTCATTCATAGAAAGTAAGTGGTCTGATTATCATAGGAGAATTGAGAATGGTGCTGGTCTCTACCTGTATGTTCCACTCTGTTGCTCTCTCATTCATAGAAAGTAAGTGGTCTGATTGCCATTTGAGAATTGAATATGGTGCTGATCTTTGTCTATCTGTTCCATCTTGTTGCTCTCTCATTCATAGAAAGTAAGTGGTCTGATTGTCATTGGGGAAATGAGAATGATGACAATGCTCACTTCATTACTATCTCATTTTATATTCAACTTGTATGTATTTCTCTAATTATATGTTCTTCTAGAATTTGCTACATTTATATTGTCTATTATAGATGGTATATACTCAATAACTTAAGCCAACAAAACAAATTCACTCATAGTATAATACTTAGGATGTGTGTTTATTTTTTTAATCCTTTTCAATTTATTTAACTTGATATCTTATAGCAGGTATGAAATTTATTCACTCTTTTATATTTTTATACTAATGTGATATTTTACATCTCACTATATATAGCTTGTGTGTGTCTATTATCACATATGAGTCTTGTTACTGATGTTATAAACTAGGATGTAAGTCTTTATATATTCTTTGTGAAACTCCCTAGATAGTTATTACTATATCTTAGGAGGTATAAATGTGTTTTCATTTTTGATTATATCATTGTACTCACCCACATCTCTTAATGTGTTACAGACTGTATGTTATTTGTCTGTTTCATATTTGAATGAATCAAATTAGATCATATAGGTGTCATTTTCTCCATCAGAGGTAATTTATTTATCTTATATTATTTTCTTAGTAGTCAACTCCACACAATGGTTAGTCTTTGACAGAGATAAGCAAGCCATCTAGTTCAAGCCTAGGTGTATGTATGCATACATGTTTGTTTATACCTATAGTAACTGCTTGTCATTGCATAGATCTCACTTCCATTTGATGCATGGAAGAAGGTTTTAAGGAGAGGCATTGGTCAGATTTCAATATTATTGTTTCATATGATAATTAATGTTTGTAGGTTATGCTTTGATTTTGGAACACTCCTTTTTTAGACCAGCAAGAGGTTCAGGATCCAATTGAAAATGCAGTTGAGCAGTACATTTCATCTAGAACATCTGCTAGAGTTGCTCAAGTACTCACAAAGTTCTACTCTCAATACACACCACAACTAAAGGAAAAGGAAAAGTCTCAGATGATTATGAATCTGATCTCTGAACATCTCATCTGTCAGTAATAGGAGTCTTACTTGTGATTACTTGTTGAACATCTTGTGGCCAAGAATATCAGCAAGTGAAGTCATTGACACAATCTTCAGTCATTGAAGAGCCAGAATATCTTGTAGGATTGTTATGTATATGTACTATGGTGAAGGATATACTTCAAGTTGAAAAGAAGAAATTTGTGACATCTGTTTAATCAATTACTTATACTTTTAAACTGTCTCATGTCTTTGCATTGCTAGTATATTCATTGTTGGATCTAAGTCTACAATAGTAGGATTCAGCTTGTTGAAACTGATGATTATGTCATCAGTTTGACATTCATCAGATGTCTGATCATGCTTATCTTCTTATCTTTCTAGTAAGCATGATTATAAATGATCCTATCTCAACAGATCATTATGTTTTTCTTATTACTCATTGCTGACTGATATTACACTACTCATGTTTTACTATTGATCAACACTTATAGTACAATAAGAGAGTTCACTGCCATTGGCTGTTATTGCTTTATATATTTAGAACTACTATACAGATACAATCAATATATACTATATATAAGGAGGAGCTCCCACTCAGTCACTTCTCTAACAGAATAACCATCTCTGTTCTCTTGTATCTGCACCAGTCCTATCAACTGTTGCTCTACCTACCACTTGGTTACCACCTCAAGTCTCTTATCTAAGTGAGTATTCCCACTTAGCTCATTTCCTCAATCATTTTGGAGTCTATGACTTCAAAACAGCTTTCACCCAACACACCAATTGAATATATACAAAGTTGGACCCATACTCTAAGCATCAGGAAACCTACACTTCTACTAAGTGTCTAAGTTGATCTATTTTGTCTAATTTTATCTAATTTTAGATCATTAGACAATATTAGATGTTTAGAGCATTGTTTAAGTGACTAAACTATCTAATAACATCTAAATGATCTAAAATTAGATAAAATTAGACAAAATAGATCAACTTAGACACTGAGTAGAAGTATGGGTTTCCTGATGAAGCTATACTCTGTATCTATAATAGAGGTGATGGAGGATAACTAGCTGAACAGAAAGTGAAAGCAGTAATAGAAAACAAACAATTCAGACTACATGAACACCCATCTCATACATCAGGAAATTTTTGAAGAGCAGATATTCCCTGATAAATATGATCAACTCAACATGAATATGATAAAGCTGGATATGACCTTATAATTTATGATAATGTATGACCATTTATATATCATAATGATATTAACTGGATAATTCTATATTTGCTAAGGTAGCCATTATACTCCTGATGATTTCTATATCTAAATGATATTTATTTGATAATATATGTCAGATACTGATCATATATACATCAGAATGATATTTAATGATAGTTTGATGATAACATGTATCATCTGCTAATCATACAGTTATTATAGTTATGAGTATCTGATCACTCTAATATCAGTCTGATATCATATGATATTTCACTGATCAACAAATATAATGACAATATTTAATGATAATTTCTATTCATTATGACATAACTCTGATCATTGAATATTAGGTCAATCATCAGTTACCATTGAAATTAGCCGATGGCGTGGGAAAATATTAGTAATAACTATACAGTACCTAATATATAAACCTGGCCTTTGCCTCTTTCTTTTTTCTTCACTCTTGACTCTGCATTTCATCCTCAGAGTCAAGAGTCACTCTAAGTCTTTAAGACTTAGAGTCAGTACTAAGGTAAGTGTACACTTGTGTGAGACAGATGGTAAGTGAAAATTTTCACTTCCATTTTCGCTTTTTTTGTACTTTTGAAGCCAGAGTAACATATCTAAGTAGAGTACTTGGTAGATACAGTACTCAGATGTAATCAGAACAAATGAATACATGTTCATTAAAGTCAACTATGGTGTCTATTCAATAGCATTATGCAATTGCCATCTGTTTTCATTTTTTTAAAACCTGTGATGAAAATGATAATCCCTGATAATCTCTGATAACTGCTAGTACATCTGATAGCATTAAAAAGTATGATATGACAGAGCATAAACACCATCTCAAACAGTCAGATACAAATGATATGGAAGATACATGTGATAAACTGTTAGTAGATAGACATATCTTATCAATCCAATAAAGATGATAGGTATGATCTACACTATAAACACTGCCTGAGTATATATGGTGTTATCAGAGTGTGTATCATTCTGATGCATGTTACAGGGCTATACATAGTAGATAATGGTATATATGAAATTATCTTTTTGTTAAAATTTTCCTGATGTAAACCCATTCACAAGGGCAGGTAATTTGAGCAGTAGAGGGTGTTGACTCCCTTACCTACAACTACTTTCTATTGGTTCAAAAGCAATCCCTTCACTTTGATATGACCTAATTGATTATCTTCTGTGATCAGGATGATATTTAAAATGGCACTCAGACCCAAGTTAACTATAGTAAGGCAAAAGGTCTGAACGTATTTTCAAAGTCTCCTAAATACAGCATGAATCACAACAGGCCTCTACAATAGTAAATACAAAATGGACTACAAACATGAGACACTCAATACAACATCACACCCCTTCACCACTCTTTTCAACAGGGATCTACATTCACTCCTTGGAGTCCTTGGTAACCCACACTCATCATCAAAGTATCTTTGAGATGCCCACAGATCTGAGACTCATTGCTCAAACAAGCTCACAACAAATGCTCACCTTGACAAACTTTCCAAAATCAACATCCAACTGATCACCCACTCCCAGGAAAACACCATCAATGCAGGTTGTATTGCTGTCTTGCTCAGCTGCATGAGCAAGCTAGCATTGTTGAAGCCAAAGTGTCCCTCAGCACTAGAACAGTGTGCAAGTTGTCAAACAGCTTCTTCAATACATCCACTTCACCAGGCTCCTTCCCATCCTTGTGCTGGAGGGTATGAGGATGATATCCTAGTGTTTGTATATGTTATGTACATCACATGGAATTTAATACTCAGACAAACTTTAATCCTCAAACTCTCCAGCAATGGCTGAAACAATTGCTCAACAAGGTTCATATCCAGACAGCTTAGCATCATTGGCACAGTGACTAAGATTTGCAACAATCAAATAATTAGCAGGATATGACTTATTCAGAAATAGCAAACGAAATAATAATAATAATAATATACTTATCCTTTCCTTCTTTGTCTTCATGTCATCGCAGACCCCTAGTATCAAGGATATACAAGAACAGACACTTGCAATATTCAACAAATGGCCATGTCTGTGGCAAGCAGAAGTTGCAAAGGCACTTCTGCAGGGAAACAGGGATGTAGTATGCACCATAGGAACATTAATGGGGAAAACCCTCACCTTTTGGATTCTGCTAGTATTCTGTTCTAATGGTATACAGATCATTGTAACACCATTAAACCAGCCGGGGAAACAACAGGTTGAAGACCTGGAGAGGATAGGAATGCAAGCTATTGCAATCAGCGCCAACACTGCCAGCAAGGATAATTACAAGGTATGCACCAGTGCTATCATGATTCACAATTATACTGTGTTCTGAGTTTTCTTTGTGACATGGCTGGGACATTGAAGAATTAAAATACCAGGCCAACATTATTAGTCTAGAGCAAATGATGAAGCCAGGAGGCAAGTTCAAGAAATTGCTAAGGAAGAAGCAATTCCTTGATTATGTCATAGCAATAGACTTTGATGAAGCACACTGTATAATGACATGGGGAAAGTTTAGGCCAGAATACAAGGAGTTCAGATGACTGTGATTCACTCTAAATCCCAATGTGCTATACTTGATCACATCTGCAACACTGACACCAGAGATACTTTGCAGGATCATGAAGGTGCTAGACCCACGTCAAACAGATGATCCAATAAACGTACAAATCTATACAGACTGTCCAAACATTAATCTCTGTGTACAAAGAATAAAGTATTCACTAGCCTCATACAGGGATCTTCTGTTTCTGATACTAGAGAATTGGAGTGAAAGTGACCCAGCCCTGGTGAAATTCCTGGTTTTCTTTGATGACATCCAAGATTCTATCTTGGCTACAAAAATGCTCCAGGGACACCTCCCATTGGCATACCACAAGAAGATTGCTTGGTTCAACTCAGATATGACGAGTGAGTACAAAGAGATGCAAGTCAATCATCTATGTACCAGAGATATATGGGGGTTATGTACAACTGAGTCATTTGGAATGGTGAGTTCAGAAACTATCTATGAAGAATACAAGTCATAATCTCTGACAGGGGATGAACATACCAGATATTGCAATTGTGGTCCAGTGGAGAGCAACATGTAAACTAGTCCAACTATGGCAAAGATGGAGGCAGGCTGCAAGAGCTTGTGAGCAAACAGGAACAGCAATATTATTTGCTGAGAAGGATCTATTCAATGATGTGTGGGAGGAATGACTCAAGTCTTGTGGCAAAAAGTGACAGAGGGGAAACACACAGGACTCAGAGCTCCCTTCACCAAAGCATTCAGCCCTAAGTGGTGCTGATGAGGGATCTGTCATGCATGAAGTTCAAAACATGAATATGAACATACCTGGTCTATCACTGGCATTCCCCTCCACCTCCAATAATACTGGCTCAAAGTTGAGGGACTCAATGCTTCCCAGTCTGTTGACCATGCAGGGTGGAGAGAGGGCAATTAAAAGGGTGAAGAAAGAATTAGATCTGGCAATGGATTGCCTTATTAACACGGACTTTCAAAGAGTGATGTGTTGGTGAAAGGTGATTGAGATTTACTTCCAAAGTGAATATATCAGTGAGTTTCCTATTCCAGAAGAGAATTTGGTGCTGATTTTGTAGGGTATAATCCCACAGCTTGTGATCCCTCTCATCCTCAAGACTGTGTATGGTGTATGCCCTCTAGACTGTCAGCCTGCTGTGATCTCAATAACCCCTCCCACTTCACTGCCTTTGATGTGCCCAATCTGGTCATCCTCAAGCAATCTAACTGTTCCCACATCCCTAAATATGCCATGGAAAAAAAGGAGCTTGACCTTTGTAATGCACTGGAGGATTGGAGGGAAGCCAAAGCCATTAGTGAGCAGGGAGCAGCCTGTGCAATAGACTACAGGCCTGGTTTTATCCTCCCAACTACAATGCTTGACCAGATAGTTGATTGCACACACTAACTCAAGCTATGAGCAATAGACAATCTTCAGAAGAAGACCCATTGGTCTGGCAGCACTATATGGGGTGGAGGTATTAGCTATTGTCAATAAATTCATTCTGCAGCCATCCAGCCTTCCTCTACTGAACCAAACACCACTTCCACCATGCCCCACTTTACAGCCCCAATCCCAGCCCAAAGTCCCATCTACTGACCATTCTTGAACTGTGCTGACAAGGAATTTGAGGCAAAGCAGAACAAATGCTCTGCCTGTGGCTTGCCTGGCCATAATAGTGAGCTGTTTTGTTGGTCAACTAAGCCTTGATCCTAAAACCAGGGCACAGTCATGCATGTTTGATGTACATAAGTCACTTAGGAAAGGAGAATGGAGAAATCAAGCCCAACATATCAAATGACACAACTAATGAAGTTCCACTGCATACTTCACAGATAATCCAACCCACTACTATGTTACAAACCCACTTTGAGTACTATGTCGTCTAATGTCAACAAATCCCTACTATCTACCTCCTCATTTTCTTCTTGTCCAAGCTCATCTTCCATCTTTTCCATGAGTATATGTCCTACATCAATAAGTTTACTTATGCATATTTTACTAGAATGACCTAATTGCATCTTGTATGGTCAGTATTTTTCCAAATGTTTGCATAGCTCTGCAAATGTTTGGATCATATTTGCTTCATTCTTTCTTGAGGAGAGATGGGTATGCAAGAAATGCTTCTGAAATGCTTTGTGGAGGTTACAGTACACTTGGACAAGTGGTGACTCCAAAAGGATGTGGTCAATGGTATGGTTTGAGAACTTGCCACTATTTATGACCTTCATGAACAGACTGTTCAATTCCACACACCAATCAACAGCACAGAACTTCCCCTTCTTTCCAGTTGGGTTGATCAGGACTGAGTAATGGATAGCATGCCTGGGTTGATTGGCATGAGCAGCTCTGTATGATTATAGTGACATACATACTGCAAACCCTCTGGGTATACAAAGTGTAAGTTCATTAAAAAGTCTGTCATATGGGTTGCATACTTATGCTTCCCAGTTGCCTTGAAGACAAGGATCCATGCAACAATACATGTCTCTGTACACCCAATGTCCCTAGAGTTCATTGCATGAGTGAGTTCCTTATACAACAACAGATACTTATTCAAGATCAATGCATTCTCTTGTTGCATGTTGCACTCAGCACTGGGCTTTCAGCATGTCCTGATAATTGTGCATGTTTCAACAAACTCCCGAGCAAGGATGCCTGCAAGCTCTTTCAGCTGTGTAAACATAGGCTCCATGGATTATAAAAATTTCAGCATCAATCAATACTAAAATTGTCAAGTTGAATTACCCCTATTTTTTCTAAGGAGCTGTGGATAATAGGACTTGTCTGAACAGTACTGTCCAGGTGTATATAGTGCAAAAGTGATTTCCTGATGCTTCCACCACCCCTGGTTCTCCCAACACATCTCGAAAGCATCAGAAATATTCAGGACCATGTTCAACTAGGTCTGACAACATTTTCCAAGTGTTGTACTGCATCTGATATGATGTTCCATCTGTGTCCACCCTCATTTGATAGAGCTCAAGTAAGTCTCAGTAAGTTTTTCCCCCTCTTTGTACCATTGGTCCTCCTATCTGAATATTGTATATTGACTGCTCCTAGAGCACATGAGAGTAGCAAAGATTATTGGCTGTAATTCCATACTGTAATGAAAAGAGGATGTCAGAGGTGAGATGCTTCAGACTTGTTATGCTTGGTCCGGGTAGGGCAAAGCATAGCCTCAGAAGAACCTGTAGAAACTAAGAGTTAAGGCTAAGACTTGAGACTAGGCAACAGTGGTCGACTAGGGCTAAGGGTACTAAGCCTGGGTGGGGGTAAGGCGCCTCAGAGTCACTAGGCAACGATTAGGTGACTAGGACTATCAATGACCAAACAACTGATGTTGATTGGACTGAAGAACCAGGAGACGAATGGTCTGCTGGGACTGAGGGTGACTGAAAGGCTAATAGCCGATCAGCCCGAGGTACTGTTCACAAGGCGGTGAACTGGGTACCCGTGGACTAGGGGTTCGAAGGACAAGCTCCCATTCAAAGCACGGGTGGAGGCTCAAAGAGATGAGGGGTGATGGAGGGAAAGATCAAGTGAATTGCTAGTCTAGAGATACAGGATGTACTTCTGAGGAGAACTAGCTTAAGGGAAAGAAAGGAAAGAAGAGAGAGAAGGTTTATATACCTGAGGTATAGAAACCGACGGAATATGAAAGAACTAGTTGTACACAGGAAATGGTTAGCAAGATGACTAAGTAGAATGTGATGGAATCGCATGGAATGTTCAGGAAAATGAAGGAAGAACTACAATTAGGGGATGATGATGAGTCATCGGGCCGATGACTAAGGAGAAGTGAGTAATCGTAGGAAAAAGAAACAACGTCCAGAACTCGTATAGCTAGACAAAGAAAGAGATCATAACAAGACTGTCATTGGACTTCTTGACTTGTTGGTCAGATGTTTTTAGGTCAACATCAAAGTTATCATATGCATAGTGTTACACTTGTACTGGGTAGGTCCAAGTTGTAGCCTCAAAGAACAGTGAGTTCGGGTTTTGAGTGAAGTGAGAACTGAATGAGACAGACTTGTTACGCTTGGTCCGGGTAGGGTGAAGCATAGCCTCAGTTGAACTAAGATAAGGAACCAAGTATATGGTTGGTACTTGGGTCTATATGTATGCCTATAAAGGTCATATGGAGTCTGTTCACAATACAGTGAACATGGACTTTAAACTGAGACCTGAAGGGATCAGGGATGAAGGTTTTAAGGACAAGCTATCTGTTCAGAGCATGGATAGAGGCTCAAGGAATTGAGGGACAATGAGAGAAAAGAGATAGATTGCTAGTCTAGAGGTACAGGTGGTAACTCTGAGGAGAACTAGCTTAAGGAAAGAAGAAGGGAAACAGGAGGCTTATATACCTAAGTTATAGAAGCAGATGGAATATAAAAGAACTGTTGGTACATAGGATCAGTCAGCAGAATGACTAAATAGAATGCAATGGAATTACATGGAACATTCAAGAAGATGGAGGGAGAGCTACAATTAGGAGATGGCGATGAGTCATCAGGCGAATGACTAAGAGGAAGTGAGTAATCATAGAGAAAAGAAATAATGTCCAGAACTCATATGACTAAGCACAAAAGAAGAAATTGTAACATTACCCCTGTACTAGAATCAAGACAGTGACAAAGATATCAGAGATCTAAGAAGACCCCTCCTGGAGAGCTAGTGACATTTGCCTCACCAACAGAGTCATAATCCTCCTGATAAGGGGGGGAAGGTGATCACTCAATATGCTCAGCAAGAGGTTATCAATGAGGTGGACCCCTGGTAGGGTGCATGCAATTAGTAGTTTATCAGTGACGGCAAGAAGAGGATGAAGAACTGGGGGGGAATTGGAAGGCACTTGATCTGGTGTCTGGCAGCGTTGGGGACAACAAGCAGCAGTGTGAGAGGGGCAGAAGTGATGGCAAAACCCACATTGGTAGTCAGGGCAATCCACCTTCTGGTGGCTGAGGCAGTGACAACAGTAGCATGCTTTGTGCATGCAGGGGTGGTTATATGGAAGGGGTTCATTTCCTTCATTACTGAACCACCAGTTCATTTCGCACATAAAGACTTGTTCCTCTTCAGAACCTAAAGGGGAAGAGGACGCTGACAGGGTGGAGGGTGTATGAACCTCAGGGGTGTTACAAATGGGGAGAAGGGTGAGATGAGTTCACTGTTGGTCAGCTAACTCCCTAAGATACCGCTCTAAATCTCAAAGGAATGGTAACATTCCTAGTTGGTTCATCACTTCAAGTATATTGTGGCAGATAGGGGCATGGGCAGACAGTGGTTGAACTTTATCCAGAGAGTAGAATGCTCAGTAGAGGAGGAGGAGGGGGGAGTTCATGTTCAGGTGGGTATAGATAGGTACTGTGAGGTGGTCGCAGGAGAGGTAGCAGAGGAGTTCCTCCTTCTGATCAGAGTATAGAGATTCTTTGAGACATTCCCCTGCAAGGGGTACATCTATGGCTTGGACAGCGGGGTAAAATTCTACTTCCCAGGAGGGGTCAGGCCCTCATCCTGGTTCAGCAACAGTTTCAGAAGGGAGAGACATTTCCAAGAGGGCAGTGACGGAGGTGGTTGAAGAGGAGGGGACATTGGTTTATAGGGCGAAACATATGATGTGGGAAGTGGTGTAAAGGTTTTCTTCATCAGAGTAGGCTTCGATAGGCATGGTGGATGACTTGGTGACAACAAAGGGCCCTTCTCACTTTAGTGTGAACTTTGGGTTTGTTGGATGTTTCAGGTTCCATGTTTCTAGCCACACCTTGTCTCCTTTGACAAAAGGAGTGAACTTCTGGCAGGTGCAAGAGGCCATGACTTGTCTGACAAGTTCATGAGCAGCAAAGGCTTCGTCTTGAGCAGTGGCGAGAGTTTTGAGATGTTGTTCAACTGTAGGTAGAGGGAATTTGAGAAGGATAGTAGGTAGGGCATGGGGTTTGTAACCTATCATAAGATAGAATGGAGATTGACCAGTGGTGGAGTGAGGGCGGTGATTGTGGGCAAACTTGGCATAGGAGAGTTTCTGCAATCAAGAAGTGGGGTTGACACCACAGAAGATGCGGAGATAAGTCTCAAGTTCTTGGTTTACCCATTCAGTCTCTCCATTGGTCTAAGGGTGGTAGGCAGTGGAGAGGGCAAGGTCATAGTTGAGGTGTTTGCCAAGTTCTTTGGTAAAGGTAGAGGCAAATTGTGGGCCATGATCTGAGATAATTTTATCATGGAGTCCGAAGCATTTGTAGATGTGATGGAGGAAAAGTTCAGTGATGTCTTCAGCAGTCATGAAGTCATTAGTAGGGATAAAAATACCCCCCTTATAGGTGTGGTCTACCACAACCAACACAGAGTTGAAGCTGGTGGAAGGGGGAAGACCAACAATGAGGTCACAGGAGATGGACTGGAATGGGTGGGTGCCAGCAGTGCGAATGGGAGTAAGTGGCAGGACAGTTGGGTGTGTATTGACTTTGTTCTGTTGACACACCCCACAACCTTCCACATACTTGCAGACATAATGAGCGAGGCTGGGCCACCAGAACTTGGCAGAGACAAGTTGACGGGTTTTCAGATATCCTGGGTGACCAGCAGATTCATGGTTGTGATATCGTTCTAAGATGGAGCAACAAAGGGAGTCATCTGGTGGTATATAGACACGTCCCTTGTAGGTGAGGACATTATTGGTGATCTGCCAATCAGAGAGGGAGGAACATAGACAAATGGAAGAGTCAGTGTCAGTGAGTTGGAGGTGTTGGAGCATGAGGGGATCAGATGCAGAGGCAGAGGAAATATGTGTATATAGGGCAGAGTCAATGATGTTGACAAAGAGAGAGGGGGGAAGGAGTATGACTCCTTCGTTGTCATTGTCAGTGGTAGGGATGAGATCTGAGTGGTGGGAGAGAGCATCAAGACCAGTGAGGAGTTTGCCAGGGACATGGACTAGATGAAGGTCGAAGTCTTGAAGATCTAAGAGCCAACGAGCCTGGTGACGATTGAGATTGCAGGCTTCCTTGAAATATAGGAGGTTTTTGTGATTGGTGAAGACCTGGACGTGATGAGGAGACCCATGGAGGTAGTGTCTCCAGGCTTTGAGACCTCAGATGACAGCAAGAAGTTCTTTGTCATAGATGTCATAGTTTCATTCAGCATCACTGAACATCTGAGAGAGATAGGAACAGGGATGCCATTCCCTGTTAGTGTTGGTTTGAAGGAGAATACCTCCTGAGGCATATTTGGAGGCATTGGTGGCAATGGTGAATGGTTTGGCAGGATTGGGGAGTTGAAGTATAGGGTGAGCGAGGAAGAGTTTCTTGAGAGATTGAAAGGATGATTCGCAAACAGGAGTCCATTCCCAACATTTGTTCTTCTTTGTGAGATCGAGAAGGGGACAAGCGACAGTGGAGTAGTCTGGGATGAACTGGCAATAGAAGTTGGTGAAGCCAAGGAATGAGTGGACATCTTTCAGCTTCGAGGGAGTGGGCCATTTGGCAATGCTGTTGAGCTTAATGGGGTCCATAGCGAGTTGTCCTGGTTTGACGATCATTCTGAGGTATTCAACTTCGGTGGATGCAAACTGGCATTTTTCCAGCTTAAGGTGGAGGTCAAGTTCGGTCATTCATTGGAGGACTCATTGCACATGTTTGGTGTGGGTCACCTCATCAGGGGAGAAGATAAGAAAGTCATCCATGTAGATGACTAGCCATCCTTCAGCGATCATGTCCTGGAAGAAGTTGTTCATGAATCATTGGAACATGGCAGGTGAGTTGTACATGCCAAAGAACATGACTGTGGGTTCAAAGAGGCTTTGATGGGTGACAAAGGCAGCCTTCCATTAATGTCCATCTTTGATATGGACATTATTATACCCCCATCAGACATTGAACTTGGTAAAGACATGAGCATCCTTGAGTTTGTCTATGAGGTCAGAGATCAAAGGAAGGGGGTATGCGTCCTAAACCATGTGTTCATTGAGATATCAGTAGTCCTGACACGGGCATAGTTTGCTGTCCTTCTTTTTGACAAAGAAGAAAGGGGATGCTTGTGGGGAGGACAATGGACAGATCTTTCCCAAGGTGAGGTTTTCATCAAGGAATTCATTAGCAGCTTTCTTTTCATCTGGGGATAAGGGGTATAGCTTGCCAATCTTCAGAGAGAAGTCATCCTTTAGGTTGATCTCATGGTCATAAGAGTGAGTAGGAGGGATGTGGTCTGTAGCTTCCTTGGAGAAAACTTGGGTAAAGTCAGAGTATTTGGGGGGAAGGACAGTTTTTGGTTTGGCCAGTTCAGCAGCCATGGCAAGTTCAGTGGTGGTGGTAAGTTTGGCTACAACAGGAGAATTGACTAGGAAACATTTGACATCTCCTTGGATGATTCAGTGAATTACCCTATTGTCCAGGGTGCATTCAATATAAGCAGATTCTTCCTCATAGTCAAGGTATTGGAAGAGCCAAGAGTTGTATATTGCAGAGACATTATGGTGGTATGGGATGGAGTGAGATTCTCCAGTCTGTATGAAGTAGGAGTTGTGTCAATCAGTACCAGACACAAAGTCAGAGTAGAGGTCGTTGGATTGATCGGTGGATTCTGAGATGGAGAGGGTGTGAGTCTCCCAGTCAATGGCAGGGTTGGTATGGTGAAGCCAGGGGAGACCAAGGATAATTTCTTTGTTTCCACAGTTCATGACATGGAAAAGAACACAGTGGGCGATTCCTTTGATATTAATGAAGAGGGTAGTGGTGAAGCAGATAGCTCCTCCTTTGTTCTGGGTTTGGTCAGCATTTCTGACTAGGATAGGTTCAGCGAGTTTCTTGGTGGGGAGTTTGTGCTTTTGTATGAATTGCCAGTCAATGCAGGAGATATCTGCACCACTATCAATAAGAGCACAAGTGTTGACAGCTTTCATGGTATGCGAAGGGACTACGAGTTGAACAGAGATTTGCATAGACTTCATAGTTCTGGGAATAGTTACATTTACTCAAGCACACATACTAGGGAAGGAGGTGTCTAGCATCGATCTAGGCCTCCATTCTAAAAATCCTTTTTAATGGCAAAGGAAATGCAGGCTACGCATTCTTCATCATCTTCTACCTCTTTGAGGCAGGGAAGGTCATCCTTTTCAACCTTTTTGACATGGGGATGAGGGGGAACTGGTTTGTCATTAGGGAACTTTTTACATTCCCATGCCATGTGACCCTTTTCTCTGCAATGAAGACATCTTCCTTTGGCAATACACTTCTTTCATTCTTCTGGGGTTAACTTTCCAATGTGTATGACATCCATGTCCATGGCATTTGGGTCTTGTTCAGCCTTTGGAGAAGAAAAGGATTGGTACATATAACGGGAAGAGGAGGTTGATCATCAACTGGAGATTTCTTTGGCTCATTCATGTTGGGTATTAAATGTGAAGACCTTGTTCATCCACGCTTCAAGGGTTTCTGAGATAGTCTCCATATTAAAGATGCATTTCATAAGGAAGTTGAGGATACCAACAGAGTAGTATCCGATCAGGACGTTTTGATCGATGATACTGGCAAGGGTGGACTTGTTGGAGAACTTGGTGTTGTACTTGGTAAGAGAGTGCTCGTACTTTCCTCCTTTCTGGGTCATGCGAGTATTGGCTAGCCAAGAGATGGCTGCTCCAATGGTGTCATGTTGCTTGAACGTGACAAAGAACTTTATGGTAAACTCCTTCATGGTTCCTAGCAAAGGTTCCTCTTGTTTGATGATTTCTGCTCAGAAGTTCATAGCCCAAGTCAGGGCCGAGTTCTTTGTCATGTAGGAGAGGGCAAAGGCAATCTTTTTCTCATCACTGTTGTAGACATCCTTGTTGACAAGGAGGTAAAAGAGGATGGAGTCAAGCCATTGTTTGGCTTTCAGGAAGTTACCATCGAAGTGTTCAGGAGGTGCAAGATGAAGTTCAATGGGTTTTGAGGCAGACATGGTGGGCTGAGGTAGTGTAGTAGGTCTAAGGTCTGGTTCTTCATACTTGTTGGAGTCAAAGAGTTCGTCAGTTTTGGGGATTCCTACAATAGTGGGTTCAGAGGGGAGATCTAGAGTTTGATCAAGATGATCTGCGAGTTGTTCAATGTAATCAGTTTCTTCTGCAGAAGAAACAGGGATATCTGTGGGTAGATCAAGGAGTCAGGTGGTCTTGGGTGAGAGTTCAAGCTCTGCTGGTGGCGAGGTGTCTGAGGATTCTCCTGACTCATGTTAAGGAGTTTGATGAAGTCCCCAAGTGGGGTTGACTGAGGGTCTGTGAGAAATGGTGGGCAAACTACATGAAGGTAGTCACTTCGAGGGAAGCTAGTTCTTTTGTTACACTTGGTCCGGGTAGGGTGAAGTGTAGCCTCAGTTGAACTAAGATGAGGAACCAAGTATACAGTTGGTACTTGGGTCTATACGTATATCTATAAAGGTCATATGGAGTCTGTTCACAATATGGTGAACATGGACCTTAAACTGAGACCTGAAGGAATCAGAGATGAAGGTTTTAAGGACAAGCTATCCATTCAGAGCATGGATAGAGGCTCAAGGAATTGAGGGACAATGAGAGAAAAGAGATAGATTGCTAGTCTAGAGGTACAGGTGGTAACTCTGAGGAGAACTAGCTTAAGGAAAGAAGAAGGGAAATAGGAGGCTTATATACCTAAGTTATAGAAGCTGATGGAATATGAAAGAACTGTTGGTACACAGGATTGGTCAGCAGAATGACTAAATAGAATGCAATGGAATTACATGGAACATTCAAGAAGATGGAGGGAGAGCTACAATTAGGAGATGGCGATGAGTCATCGGGCCAATGACTAAGAGGAAGTGAGTAATCATAGAGAAAAGAAATAATTTCCAGAACTCATATGACTAAGCATAAAAGAAGAAATTGTAACAAGACTCAGACAGTTGTTGTCCACAAATCAGGTATGATTGAGGAGATCTAGCTTAGGGGATACAAGTATGCTACTGATGGTTTATATACCCTTGAGGTGGGAAGAGAAGAGCAGAAGGAGAACTCCTTGGGTAACCATCAGTACAGCAAGGCACAGTCAGCAGTAAGTATAGGAATCTGCAGTGATCAAGGATTCTGCAGTAAATATGAAACGATCAATCAATATGAAGGCTATGGAGGAAGAAGTGATGATGAGGATGAGTCAGAGATTCTAAGTCATTGAGAAATGAAATAAAGTCTGAGTTATGTTAGAATATATGACCAATAGAAATAAAAGAATAGAGTGATGACAATAAATGGAATGGAACAAAGTATGGCCTGCCCACAGATCAAGGCAATTTGTAACATTACCTCTGGTCTATCCCAAAGACTACCAGGTCTGAGATAATCAGGACCTAGTCAGTCAACGGTGGGGGATCCTGTTTCATTTGCCTGGCCAGCATCATCTGTGATCTCTCCATCCACAGAATCATGTAAAGCCAGTGCATCCACTTGCTACTCCAAGTCATAAAGGTAGATACCTTCATTGTTGGTGGGAGTTCAGACAGAAGAGTCCCTGATGATGTATACGACATGAGGCGTGAATCAGACAGTGGTGGTGGGGGAATGGTCACTAGGAGCAGGAGAGGTGGATCGATCAATGATATGAGCCAGAGGAGGTGATACTGGGAGAGGGGGAGGAGACAAACGATACTCCATATGATGTTCTTGGACAAAGTTGATGACTGACACAAAGTTAAGCTCGTAGAGAGCGTTCAGTAGATCATTTTTCTGCATCTTTAAGGCATGCCCAGCAAGAGTTAGGTCAAAAGGTCCAGCAACTTGGGTAGGGAAGAGTATAGACAACAATTGGTTCATCTGAAATGAGCGAACTAGGAGGTAGAAGATGGATTGTTCATCCAGAACTTAGGACAAAGGTTCTGTGTAGGATCAGTTGTGGAGGAATCATTTGATATGAATATAGTCTAATTCAGAGGATTCGTGACAGTGAAAGGTATGGGAGGGGAGAAGGGCAAGGTGGTGGGCGGTGGAGGAGACATTGAGGACAGAAAGTTCAATGGCCATTGCAAAGACATTTGATAGTGAGGAGGAAGTGTGTAGAGAGGTGAGCAACTGTGGGCCAGACCTGGGGGAATTTTCATTTATAATCTCCTAAGACATCCTTGGCATTGGACAGGTTTTGTTCAGGTTCTCAGGAGTTGTCACTGGATGGATAGCCTTTCCATTTGATCAGGAACTGCCTTCATGATGATGCCCCTTGGTGGCATAGTACAGCTTCCACTTCATATTGTTCTTCCCCTCTGATCAGATCGGGTGGCGAGGTCAGGAAGTTCTTGCTGTGGGTTTCATTTTCAACATAAGGGGTGAGAAGGGATGTGTGGAAAACATTGTGGATGTGCCAGGTTTTTGGAAGTCGCAATTTGTATGTGATTGGTGAGAGTATGTTGACAATGGTGAAGGGTCCTTCTCTTTTCAGCAGGAACTTTGGGTCTGGAGCTGTTTGATTGAGGTTTCTCCCTTCCAGCCATATTTTATCTCCTTTTTCAAATGGGGTAAAGGAGATATTCCATCAGTTCTTCATCGTTTGATGTGCAAGATCATATGCAGCAAGGGCCTCATTCCTGGTCGCAGTCAGGGCTTTGATCCTTTCTTCCATAGCAGGGAGATTAGTTTCACTGATGATGTCAGGGAGTGATCGGGGTTCATAGCCCATCATGAGGAAGAATGGGGATTGGCCAGTCATAGAGTGGGGTCAATAGTTATGGGTGAACTCTGTCATGGTAATGGATTCTGCCCACATTTCTGGTCAATTTCTGCAATAGACCCATAAGTAGATTTCCACCTTTTGGTTTACTCATTCTGTTTCTCCATCAGTTTGTGGGTGATAGGCTGTAGAAAGAGAAAGATCATAATGTAATAATTGTCCAAGTTCTTTTGTGAAAGAAGAAGTGAATTGAGGTCCTCTGTCTGATATAATTTTATTGTAAAGTCTGAATCATTTGAACACCTTTTTGTAAAAGAGGATAGCGATGCCTTCAGCAGTCACTGTTTTCATAGTAGGGCAAAGGATTACCCCCTTAGTAAGACCATGGTCGACCACAACCAACAAAGAATCAAAGCCAGAAGAAAGAGGAAGGTCCATAATCAAATTGCAAGAAAGTTGTTGAAAGGGCCAAGAGGCAGTAGAAGGAATAGGCAGTAAAGGAGGGGTAGTAGGGTGCATATGAGCTTTGTTCTGTTGGCAAACAGCACAACCATCAATGTAGGACCAGACAAAAGAAGCCAAGCCAGGCCACCAGAATTCAGAAGACACAAGCTGTCAGGTTTTAAGAATGCCCAGGTGGCCTGCTGAAGGATGGTCATGGTGACAAGCTACAATCTGTTGATGGAGATCAGCATCTGTGGGAATGTAAATACAACCTTGATAAGAGAGAAGGTGGCTGTCATATTTCCAACCAGATAGCCTGGAATGAAAACAAGTAGGTAAGTTTTCCATGGTCTGTAGCGAATCAAGGATCAGAGGGTTGGAGGACAATGAAGAAGAGAGTTTATCATACAACACTATATCAATGAGATTGATGAATAGTTCAGGTGGGAGGAGAACAGTGTGATCATTGTCAGTTTTTGCATCATTGGAGAGGAGGTCAGGTTAGTGAGATAAGGCATCGGGGGCAGAAAGTGACATTCCTAGGATGTGGTGAAGTTTGAGATTGTAGTCCTGGATGTCCAAGAGCCATTGTTTTTGAGAATCTGAGATGCGAGCTAATGAGTGACAGAGTTAGGAACTCAATCTTGAGTAGTAAGTACTGGACTTGATTAGAACTAACCTAATGAGTGACAGAGTTAGGAACTATTGGAATGTAAGCATCTAGGCTAAATAAAAGAGTGTAATGTCTCACCTCAGTCTCAAGTAGTAAGTACTGAACTGAGGTGTGACAAGGGAAAAGTCTGCACAACTAAAGTCATGATTACATAATCCATCCTCGTCCAACTCTAAAGTAACATAGAATCACAACATACCCACTCGATGAGTGAGGGATTAGAAAACTATACCCATCCCTTCAGAGAACCTAGTGTGCTTCTCACGAGTTAGTCCCTTGATAAGAATGTCCACAACTTGATCTGTTGTAGGGAGATATTCAACTGTGATTTTGCCCAACTCCAACTTCTCTCAGATGAAATGATGTCAAATAGCTATGTGCTTGGTTCGTTCATGGAACATTTGGTTCTTTGCAAGAGCAATGGCAGATTGGTTATCAACCATGAGTTTTGTGCCTGTAGGGGAGAGCAAGTTGAGTTCACTGAACAAAACATGCAACCAGATTGCTTCCTTTGTAGTGGCTGCAGCAGCAACATACTCAGCCTCCATACTTGAAAGAGCAACACTAGATTGTTTCTTTGACGACCAGCTGGTGCCTGTGCCTGCTAAGATGAAGATGTATCCTGTGACTGATATGCGGTCATCAACATCCACAGCCCAATCCACATCAACATATCCAAGTAACTCTTCTTGTGTGTCTCCTCAAAAAATGAGTGCAGCACCAGACATTTTACATAGGTATCTGTAGACATGTTTGAGCACAGTTACATGGGGGTGACCTGAGGTGGCAGCATATCTGCTGAGTATGCCGACCACAAATGCTAAATCTGGACAGGTAGCAAGCATGATGTACATGAGTGATCCAAGAGCACTCTGGTATTCTTTAACATCCATTTCAGCCACCTCCATCTTTGTGAGTTTGACATTGGGGTTGATCGGTGTTACCACAGGACGACTGTCAGCCATGCCAAAATGTTCCAGTATTGACTTGATGTACTGGCGTTGAGATAGTTTGATGATGTGCTTATTGTGGTCATGGATGATTTCCATTCCGAGTATCCAACGTGCTTCACCAAGGTCTGACATATCATATTTGCAGGCAAATTGTTCTTTTAGGTGAGAAATAGCACCTTTGTCCTTGGATAAGATCATCTTGTCATCGACATAGACCATGACAATAATGAGCATGCCGTTTTCGACCTTGTAGAATACACTGTGGTCTGCCACACTCTGAGTGAATCCAAGCGCCTTGAAGACAGCATGGAGTCTCGAGTACCACGATTTGTGGGCTTGTTTTAGGCCATAGAGCGCACAAAGTAGACACCATACATGTGAGTTTGAGAGACAAAAACTGGGTGGAGGCTCAAGGTAAATTTCCTTGTTGAGTTCTCCATTGAGGAAAGCCGATTTGACATCCATTTGATGGATTTCCATGTCATATTTGGCAGCGAGGGCAAGTAATGCATGGATGGTGGCAAACTTTGTGACTGGGGTGAATGTATCAGTATAATCCACTCCATGAATTTGGGTGAAACCCTTTGCCACGAGTTATGCCTTGTAGCACTCTATCTCGCCATTTGGTCCACGTTTTATTTTGAAGACCCATTTCAAGTCAATCACTTTATGATTGCTCAGCCGTTCGACTTCCTCATATAATCTGATCTTTTTGAATGTTTCCAGCTTGTCATTCATGACTTTCATCCACAGGTCTGAGTCTGAACATTTCATTGCTTCATTGTAGGTGCATGGTTCGTCGTCTGTTCCTGTGTCCACACAATACATAATGAAACTGAAGCTTGTTCCACTGGTGTGCACAGTACAACAAAGGGAGTATGTACAGTTGAGACTTACTGTACTTAGCAGAGGCTTCTCTTGGTAGATAAGAGTCTGATTGATGAGAAAGACTTGAGATGACTTCTAATTGATAGAAGGAGTCTTCTTCTTGTATTCTCAAACTAGTCTACTGTTTCATGTACAAATGTATCATATATATATGTACAATTCAGTCTGAGATGACTGAGTTTGATCTATGAATTGTTGTAGAACGATCTATCTATCTATTGTTCTACTAATTTAGATTCCATTGTTCTAGTATTAGGACAATAGATATGTCAAAAGGACAATAGATGACATTTCCTATTGTTCAGATCATCAATAGGAATGTATAGGATCATAGGATCAATGAGGATTGATTAGGATCAAAGTGTCATGTTACATGTCAATTATTAATGATCAACATGTGTCACTTATTCCATATGAGGTACATTAGGAATGGTCATTAGCATTCTTAACTATTGACACTAATGTATTCATTAGCTTATTCATTAGGATGTCACACTAGTTAATTAGCGTGACGGACATCATTAGTATTCTTATACTAATGTGACAGACACTATTAGGTTAACACTAATCATTAGCATGACAGACAAATGATTAGTACTCATTACTAATGTAAATACACTAGTAATTTCAACAATATGCATGTTCATCAACCTGATTCTCACGCCCACTGCTTGCCTCAACCCTTATTGCCTCACCATCGCTGCTTGCTCCCTTGCTATCTCCACCCTCCTTATCCCTCATCAACATTCCCATAGTTGATTTCTCATATGCATTTATGAAGAAATGGTCATTGTCATTGCGGGTTGGTACTTTTTGCTGTTGACTTGATCTGCGAACTTCAGGTGGTGGAATTGGATGTGGGTAAGGCGATGGTGGTCCATGTGGGTCATTTTGGGATTTGGTTGACAGACAATGGATGCTAGAAACGGTGCCTGGAACATGGTGAGCTATTTCCTATTGACTTAATGACTCTGGGAGTTGATTTGTCATAGCATTTCCACATTCGTGGGTAGTTGGTGACATTGGAACGGCTGGCGAATTCCTCGTCTCACTCACAGTGCATTCGACTTCATCTTCACTGCCAGTTTTGTTCTCATCCATCTCCTCTTCAGTTTTACTGCCCACTTCAATTTCTTTGCCCATTTGTTCACTACCAAGTGTGTCCATCATGCTGCAAACTTGTGAGTCATTCGTTTTCACGTCATATTGGGGGCTGACTTCAACAGTAACTCTTGTAGGGCTGCTAGCATCGTTTTCGTCAAATACAATGTCCCTTGACTCAAGAATCCGCCCAGTGGCACAATGTAGGCAGGTATACACTTTTTGATTTTCAACGTATCCGATGTGCACGCATTCAATTGACTTTGCGTCGAGTTTCTGGCGTTTTTCGTCAGGTATGTGAATGTGTGCTTTGCATCCGAATATTCGTAGGTGCACTACTGATAGTTTGTTTCCAGTATGACGTTCATACAGCATAACGTGGCCATGAACTGCGCATGTTGGGAGTCGGTTTAGTATGTGCGCAACGTGAAGTACAGCATGTCCCCAGTATGTGTCAGGTAAGTCCATGTCACGCAACATCAAGCGTGCACTTTCCATGAGAGTGCGATTCATTCGTTTGCTGACACCATTTTCTTGTGGCATATAGGCATTTGTTTTCTCATGATGGACTCCCTTCGACTTGAGGTAGGATTCAATTTCTTTTGACCCATACTCCCCACCACCATTGGACCTGAATAGATTTGGATGTTCTCCAGTCACGGTTTCAGCTCATTCAAGGTAGGCCTTTGTTTCCTTGAATACTTCATCTTTTGACTTTAATAGCTCGACTACAACATGATGTGAATACCCGTCAATAAACGTTACAAAGTATCAATGACCAGATTGAGTTTGGGTCTTCATCGGCCCACATACATCCAAGTACATTTGATATAGAATGCAGGGATTTTCAATGTTCAACTTCTGCGGTATGACTTCACATGTCTGCTTGCCCTCCAAGCAGGGACAACAAATCTCTTTGTGCATTTTTGATCCTGTTATCTTGATTCTGTTGACCATGTCCATTTTCTCTAGTTTAATGACAGAATCAATATTTGCGTGGCCAAGTCTTCAATGCCAGGTCTCTAGAGACGCCTTGGATATCTTTGTCTTTACAACAGATGTGTGTAACAGCTTATTTGGGTCAATTAAGGAGATTGGACCATGTGCTATATTTGTGCTTTCTGCAGTGTGAGGAGTTGTATGGAGGACGTATAGTGAGTTTCATTTATGGGCCAAGGCTGCAATTTTACCATCTTTGGAGATATGGCATTTGTTATCGCCAAATGAAACTTTGAAACCTCTGCTCACGAGACAGGATACTGATAGCAAGTTCCCATCTAGTTTGGGAATGTAATAGACGTCTTGTAAGATCGTCTCTCGTGTCTGTCCTTCTCCAATTTCAACCTCTACACAGATTCGTCCTATGCCTGTTGCTGAGATAGATCGACCATCACCAATTATGACAGGTTGTGGGGGTATGAGTGTATGGAATGACATAAACCAAGACCATTGGCAAGTCATGTTTGTGGACACTCCAGAATCTACAATCCATTCGAAAGGAGAGCAAGAGTTGCTGTTGGGATGAACTGCCATGAATAGCTGCAGTGGGTATTCGTTGTTTGATATGACGTTTGCTACCTTTGCTGCAAGCTCTGGCTTTGGATTCTTTGGCTTGTCTTTGTCACTACTTGATGATCCTAATGTGCCTTTTACAGCTTTGTCTGCTATTTTCTTCCAACACTCACCACTGTGAGTCTTTCCGCAATGGTCACATTTCTTCTTTGGCTTCTTCTCCCTCATCTTCTCCTTTCCTTTGTCCTTTGGCTTATCCTTCGTCTTGTCCTTTGTAGGGTCCTTAGCAATTAGTGTCAACTGAGAGACCTTTTGAGATTTCTCTTCAATTAGGACTTGTGAGACAACGGAATCTGTTGCCAACTTGTCGACAGTAGACATGAGAATGGTGTGGAGGGTGGAATAGAAGGGCAGAAGTGAGATTACAATTGCAATTGCAATGAGTGAGTCATCGAGTGGCTGACCAAGTGAATTTAGGATGTAGGCTTTCTGACACATGGCATTTAGTTGTGGTTCCATTTCAGAGTCATCAGATAGGGTTCCACGGAAGAGTTTGCCTATTAAGTACACGACCGTTTGTTGACCTTTTCCTTCATACTGCTCATTTAACTTTTTCCAGATCTCTTCAGCTGTTGTTGCATAAAGAATGCCACTGAGTGGCTCGTCCTTTAGGGTAAGCATTATTTGTGCTTGTGCCTCTTTGTCTCAGTTTGACCAGTCAGCTAGTGCACTGGCATCCATGGCATCAGGTTTCTTTTCAGTACCATCAACTAGACTTATGAGTCCTCAAACATCAAGAACCATGCAGATTCAAAATTTCCACATTTGAAAGTTGGTTCCATCATTCTCGAGAGATGGAATATCATATAGTCAACTAGATGACTGAGTGGATTTACTGCTGGATGTGGAGGCCAAGGTGAGAGGTGCAACAGATACAGATGAGGGATTGGGTGCTATGTTGAGCTCAGGGCTCATAACCTTTTGAGAATCTGAGGTGTGAGCTAATGAGTGACAGAGTTAGGAACTCAGTCTCAAGTAGTAAGTACTGGACTTGATTAGAACTAACCTAATGAGTGACAGAGTTAGGAACTATTGGAATGTAAGCATCTAGGCTAAATAAAAGAGTGTAATGTCTCACCTCAGTCTCGAGTAGTAAGTACTGGACTGAGGTGTGACAAGGGAAAAGTCTGCACAACTAAAGTTATGATTACATAATCCATCCTCATCGAACTCTAAAGTAAGTAACATAGAATCACAACAATCGTGCCTGTTGGTGGTTCAACTTCTGTGGTTCTTTGAAGTAGGTCAGGTTCTTGTGGTTGGTGAGGACGATGACCAGGAAAGTAGAACCCCAGAGGTAGTGCTGCCAGGTCTTGAGAGCTCGAATGACAGCAAGTAATTCCCTGTCATAAATATCATAGTTTCGTTTGGCAGAGGAAAATGTTTGGGATATATTCTGCATAGATGTCATTCTCCCCCATCATCTTGTTATAAAAGGAGACCTCCAGATGCATCTTGAGAGGCATCTGTAGCAACCACAAATTGTCTGGAGGTGTCAGGAATATGTAGCACAGGTTCGGAGAGAAAGATACTTTTCAATTGTTGGAATGTGGCTGCACAGTTGTTGGTCCATGCCCAAGGCATATCTTTCTTCATAAGATCTAGAAGTGGTCTGGCAATATCAGAATATCGTGAGACAAACTATCAGTAGAAATTGGCAAAGCCTAGGAAGGACCAAACGTCTTTGACTTTGGACAGGGTGGGCCACTTGGTGATTCCTTTCAGTTTGACTGGATCCATTGCCAATCGCCCCAGTTGGGCAATTATACCTAGGAATTCTACCTGGTCGACATCAAACTTACATTTCTCTAATTTCAAGTGGAGATCAAGTTCTTTCATCTGCTGTAGAACTCATTTTGTTCGTTCCTCATGAGTTTTCTTATCTGGAGAGAAGATTAACAGGTTGTCCATATAGATTACCAGCCATCCTTCAGTGATCATGTCTCGAAAGGAGTCATTTATGAATCTTTGAAAGGTGGGAGGGGAGTTAGTCAAGCCAAAGAACATAACCGTTGGTTTAAAGAGACCCCTGTGAGTAATAAAAGCAGCCTTCCATTGATCACCATCTTTTATTTGTATGTTGTTATACCCCCATTGGACATCAAATTTGGTGAAAATCTTTGCATTTTGTAATTTATCTGTTAAATCAGATATTAGTGGTAATGGATAGGTGTCTCTGATGGTATGTTCATTAAGGTAGCAATAATCTTGACATGGTCATAGTCCTCCATCCTTCTTTTTAATGAAGAAGAAGGGTGATGCTTGGGGAGAGTTCGATGGTTGGATTTTTCCTGAAGTCAGATTTTCATCAATAAATTTGTCAGCAGCATCATGTTCATCAGGAGATAAGGGGTAAATTTTTAAGACCTTAGGGACAAAGGTATCATCTAGTTTTATGGCATGATCATGAGTCCTAGAGAGGGGAACATGATCACCAGCCTCCTTAGTGAACACTTCTCTATAGGCTTCATATTGAGGGAGAAGTTCCACAGCTATTTTGTTGGTGTCCATCACGAGTTGGGTAGACATGGTTGTTTTTCCCACTATCCTTTCAAGACGTAGAGTAGTAGGTCAGTTTGGGAAAAATCTTGACACTGATTTCTAGATCCTGTTGATGGTGTAAGTTACATAGGCACATTTCATATGCTGCCCAGGTGTTTTGATATTCAGGTATTCCATTACAGCCTCTTGTTTGTCCTTATCCATAATGTAATGTTTCATTGGCAGGGAAGGGGGTGTCTCTTTCAAGAGATAGGATGCCCCAGCAGTTTGGTGGGAAAGATACAGATCTAAGGATTGATCTTTCTTCTGATTGATCTTAACCATTCACTTCTTCCAGTCTATTTCTGGTTGGGTGGCTTCAAACCAAGGCATCCCCAGGATGACATTTTTTCTTCCACATTGCATAATGTGGAAGGTTACTTTTTGCATTGTGATTCCAATCTGTATGAAAAGGGTTGTCAAGAATTTGATGGGTCCTTGTTTGTTCAGGGAGTGGTCTGCATTTCAGACATTGATGGGGTTCAGGAGTCATTCTACTGGGAGTTTGTATTTCTTTATGAAATCCCAGTCAATGCATGAAATGTCAGCTCTGCTGTCAATTAGAGCTGATGTGTTGACAGTTTTTAGGGTGCTGCCTGCATTGATAACTCATATGGGGAGGGTTAAAGCACAAGTATCATTCTTGGCGATAAATACAGGAGCACATCTAATAGGAGGGTCAGGTGTCGACTCAAGCCCTCCTTTCAAAAATCCAAGTCATCTTTGATAACCCTGGCAAGGAATGCAGCGTCTTCTTCATCTTTGATTTCTTTGATCTTTGCTACCTCTTCCTCTTTTCCTACTGCTTTCACCTTTCGTTCCTCCATCTTCTTTTCCAGTCCTGAATGGCCAGGACAGTCCCTGGCAAGCCCAGGTTTTCCGCATTTAAAGCAAAGTCCTTTTTTCATCCTCTTCTCTCATTCAGAGGGGGAGAGTCGAACAGTGTCAACATCCATTGCATTCAGGTCTTGTATCTTTGGTGTAGTTGTATATCTAGAGTGGGTTGGTGGGGTGGAATGACCACTTCCAGTTTGGGATACGATAGTTTGAGATCAGTTCCAATTATTATGCAGGAGTTCTGCTTTCTTACACCATTCATCAAGGGTGGAGGATACTGTCTCCAACTAGTAAATTCATCACATGAGGGAGAGTTGGAGTCCTTCTGCGAAAAGCCTGCAGAGGACCATCTGATCGCTAAGTCCAGCTCATGTCACCAATGAGCAGAAAGTGGCAATATAGCTGAGGATGTCCTCCTTCTTTTGTGCCAGTCCTTGAAGTTGGTGAAGTGCATCACCCTTGATATCTGTGGTCTGAAATATAGCGTCAAGCGTGTCAAGAAAATCTTTCCAGGAACCAAATGACTGATTCTTCATGGCTCTCTCAATGAACAAGGAGGCCCATTCGAGTGCTACTCTCTTTTTGCAATATGATAGGATTAAAGTAATCTTCTTTTCATCATCAGAGTAAATGTGTCCATTGATCATAAGATAGAGGAGGACAGAGTTCATTCAAGGGCAAAACTTGGATTCTATCCCATCAAAGTCGTCAGGTTTGGCAAGGGAGAGCTCCTTCCCAGGGGATGTCACGATTGTCAGTTGAAGGGCAGTCTGGGGAAGGACATTTGTCAATTGTTGGGAAGAAGGTTGGGAGGAAGGAGCTACTCCAGTCGTAGGGGTGGATCCGGATGGTCCAGACATGACAGTTGGTGGGGCAGAAGGTGATGGGATTCTAGGTAGTACAGTAAAGAGAGGGTTTCAAGATAGTGTTGGTCTGGATGTCTTTGGTCCTTTCTGGTGGGGATTAGCCCATGGGGGATTCAGGTTCGGATTCGAAATCTTGGTAAGTCTTGCAAGGGCAAGGGTTCAAAGAGTAAGCTAGATCTTTTGTTACGCTTGTACCGGGTAGGTTCAAGTCATAGCCTCAAAGAACAGTGAGTTCGAGTTTCAAGTGAAGCAAGAACTGAATGAGACAGACTCAGACAGTTGTTGTCCACAAATCAGGTATGATTGAGGAGATCTAGCTTAGGGGATACAAGTATGCTACTGATGGTTTATATACCCTTGAGGTGGGAAGAGAAGAGCAGAAGGAGAACTCCTTGGGTAACCATCAGTACAGCAAGGCACAGTCGGCAGTAAGTATAGGAATCCACAGTGATCAAGGATTCCGCAGTAAATATGAAATGATCAATCAATATGAAGGCTATGGAGGAAGAAGCAATGATGAGGATGAGTCAGAGATTCTAAGTCATTGGGAAATGAAATAAAGTCCAAGTTATGTCAGAATATATGACCAATAGAAATAAAAGAATAGAGTGATGACAATAAACAGAATGGAACAAAGTATGGCCCACCCACAGATCAAGGTGATTTGTAACACATAGCCTGCCAGCATCAAACATCCAAGGGCTCTAATTGCATGGCTAGATTCTTGTGAAAGCAATTGTATCCTAGTGTTGATTGAGCTAATGGACACCAACAATCCCATGTGTGCAAGTGTCTCAATAATCTTCTGTGGCACATGCGCTGACTGCAAAAAAATGCCCAGCATGCTTTGTAGGTAATTTGCTCTTCAGCTGGTATTCTGTGCAATTATACTGACAATGACAACTTTTTTCTGAACAGACAATCAGCTGAATTCCAGCTGTCTATAGCATTACTCACAATTGTCAAGACTGCTTGCAACCTGTCAAGGTGCTGGTGTGTCGGCTGCCCTCTTTGCATGTCACTGCCCTCCAGTGCATCCCAATACATGGTACATTCACTCACATCATCATCTCCACCTGTCTGGGATGTCCCTGTTGTGTGCACTGTTGCCACTGAGAGCACTACATCCAGTGCTTCCCATAAATGAGGTGCATTCCATTCAATGGCCACTGTCAACTTGTCAATACTGAAATCCTTTAGCTGCTCTACATTTGTGTGTGCGACATTGAAATGAAGACTGCTGCCTTGCATTGCAACTTGCACCACCTCATTCTTGTATGTTTCCATCATGAGTTTATTAGCTAGATTCTGTACTTTTCATTTGCCAATCTCCAAGTATTTTGAAACAGTAGCTACTATTTCATCAATCTGTGATGTTAGGCTATGGACTATCAAATCCTCTGCATATTTTCCACCCATGAGTAGGCCAGACATGAATTCTGGGAATGATATCTGGAGCAAATGCATTGCATTTAGGAGTGAATTGACTTTTTGGGAGTTATCCATGCTGACTAAACAATATGAATCAAATTTGTCAGTTGTTGCCACTGTGCCAACAATGCCAAGCCATCTGGATACAAACCTTGTTGAGCAATTGTTCCAGCCATTGCTGGAGGGTTTAAAGATTAAAGTTTGTCTGAGTATTAAATTCCACATGATGTACATAACATATACAAACACTAGGATATCGTCCTCATACCCTCCAGCACAAGGATGGGAAGGAGCCTGCCACTTCACCAACCTTGAATTGATTCTAGCTATGCAATGACCTGAACGACACACCGATCAGACACATACTTGGCACCCACACATAGGATATGCCTACCAGCCCAAGCACCCATGCACATCCATCGGACCATGTGCACCACGCCCAGGGATGGGCCTCAGGGGCCTGGGCAGGCCCAAACTTCCCGAAAACTTGACCCTACGTGCATATTCCTGCTGCTGCTGGGCGCGACTTCGCCCGAGTTCTCTGCTTATGATCTCGATCACACGTGGGAGCACAGCAAGTGCAGCGTGCATGTCTACGAATGCGAGGCGGGTGCGTCGCGCGAGGGCATCTACCACTGTGCACATGTACTCGGGTTGTGTAGCGTGGAGGACCTCGGCTTCGACGTAAGGGTAGTTGGGTGAAAGGTGGACGCCATGCACGGGTCATTGGGTTCAGCGAGCGCGTAAACTGTCCAGGCGCGGTCTCCATAATTCTCCGAGAGTTGTTTCACTACATCTGTGTCCAGGTCAACTAACAAGAGATAAGTGCAGGACGCAAAACCAAGAGAACACCTACGCATTTTATTAGTCTGATAAACATGTTCCAACTCCAGCCGTCACTGCCCACGGGCCTCAGTTCCATTGTTCGACACCCATTCTTGACTTGATCCTTCAGACCAAGTACCTCCATGGTCCTGTCAACCGCTTCCTCCGCCATCGCACGATACGTCGTCCACTTTCCCCCTGTGATCGTGATCAAACTAGACGGCGACATCCGCACCATATGGTTGCGTACCAGTCCCTCCGTCCCGCCCTCGCTCCTAAGATATCCCCTCACTTCGTCAATTACCCACCGCACGTCGTCCTCTCCGGGCATGACTTCCTCACCTTGTACGTTGACGCGTGTGACAACGCCACCTTGCCAGGGGAGGAAAAGATGACGCGTCCGTCAGAGGTAACGGGATCGAGCAGGCCCATGCGCACAGGTACGCAGTACGCTGGCAGGGTGATATGTACGCCCAACAAAGGGCATAGGATCGGCTTATGCGAGGGATCATCGAGTGAGAGAAACGCATCAAAGTACAGGCCAGTTGCGTTGATGATGCCCTGTCTGGATGAGTCATCGCAGCGTCTGGCGTGGACATTAAATTCGCGTCCGGTAAACTCATCCTTGACGCGACCACCCACCAATTTATCATGCTCATTTTTGCAGAGCCGAGTAACAGTCACACCAAGCTTGACGGCAGCCATGATCAACCCAACGGTCATACGTGCATCATCATGTTGGCCTAGACCAAGACGACGAATCAGGTATGAATGTGGGACGAGAACAAACCGTCGTAGTAGTCGACGGCCCCGAGGAGACCATCGCTTTTGAGCATTGGAAACAGTTCGTTTGCCTTTTGACATGATATACGAGCTCTCTGTGTTTTCTTCGCCTGCCAATACATCGTACACCTTGCACCCAGCATAATAATAGGGCACCTGCCGACACCCGAGAAAGGATAAGAATAGTATGAGAAAAGAAGGCGTGAGACGTACTTGTACAGGGGAAGCATGATGGGAAATACATGTGATAGGTATGGCACCGTCTGCAAGAACATCCATTGTTCATGCAATGCCTCCCTCACAAGCTTGTACTGCTCATAATCTAACTCCATCACCGCCTTTTCGAGATACCGCGGAGTCAACTTGGACGACGTGCCTGTTCATCATCAACGGACGGACAATCACTTGTGGAGAACGTACCCGAGCTGAAATCGTTGCGCTTGACGAGGGCGACTTTGAGACTTCGACTCGCTGTGTCGACAGCGACGCCTGCACCCCGCTTCCGACGATGAGCAAATCAAACACATCGTCTGAGAGTGTTCATCATAGCTTCGTGTGGAGGTGGTGTCCATGGGGGCGGTGGCCATCTCGAAACGGGATACGCCGGTCCGGTGTTGAGATAGTAGTATCCGCTGCCTGCAAGGCGTACTGTAGAGGCAGTGATGAGTACAAGTGTGCGTCTCGAAAATGCTGAGGCCGAGGTACCAGCCAAAGTTCGCACGCTGCTT
>JBBPMY010000022.1:0-60854 GCA_038090615.1 Phylloporus gajari | reverse complement strand
TTTAGGTATATATAGTGGTTTATTCCATGTAACTATTACATCTCTTGAGTTGTGAGAGTCTAGATTGAATAGGAACAGATGAAGCGACTTCTAATTGATAGAAGTAGTCTGATACAAGTGATCTGACTCATATGTATTCTGTGTCTACTGTTTCATGTATAAAAGTATCATATATATATATCCATAATTCAGTCTGAGATAACTGAGTTTGATATATGAATTGTTGTAGGACAATCTATCTATCTATTGTTCTAGTATTAGAACAATGGATATGTCAACAGGACAATAGATAATACTTCCTATTGTTCAGATTGTCAATAGGAATGTTTAGGATCATAGGATCAATAAGGATTGCCACTAGGATCAAAGTGTCATGTCAATGTTGATCATTAATGATTGACATGTGTCACTTATTCCATAATAGATACATTAGGAATAGTAACTAGTAACACTTACTGGTGTTACTTAATATGACTTACACTACTGACTTTCACTAATGTGATCAGTAGTCATTTGGTACTTATCACTAGTAGTGATTTGTACTTGTAAGTCATATATTACTAGTGTAGTACACTTGTAATTTCAACACAACTCAGTCTACAAGTGATCAATTATCAATGAGTTCTAATATCAATCAGAAGAATTAAAGTATAAATATGAACCTACCTGAATGTTTCACCAATGATTTGTAATCCAAGGCTTATCTATAAATCTCTTAAAACAAGATCCATTGTGTTTGAACAAACATTGAGCATCCTATTGAAAAGGAGATTGAAGAAGTGGATTTTTCCATAAACCTAATTCCCAGCCCTCAAAAGGCCAAGTGTACATCTTAAACTCCCTTTCTTGGTTTTCATAGAGGACAGTTACAACATGTGAAGTGAACCAATTCATAATTACAAGCTTATTTAATATCAATAAAATGTACAGCATATACAGAAGTTAACTGAGTTTCAGCTGAATGCCAAGCCATGGTAACATCTACATAGGACTTGAATGTCAAATCCACTTCACTATTTTGGTTCTGATGGATAAGATGAAGGAGCTTGTTGGTCTGATCTTTGCTAAAAGTAATATGATGGACAAGATCAGCAAATTCTAAGTCTGCAGAAATGGGAGAAGACTTCCATGGCTCCTCACTGACAGTATATGTAACTACAGAAGGAGCAGATCAAGAAATGGTTAAGAAGGTATCAACAATTAGCGGACAACTGCTTTTTGGATGGTACTCAATCTTGAAAGAACAAGGGATGCCAACAGAATCTGATAAAGGGGGAGAAACATCTTCATCATGGGACAAGACAGCTGGAATTTCCCAATCAAGACCAAAAAATAGTGATATATAAGTCAAATGTACTTCCAGGAGTCATATCTCTCTGAGACACTTATGGAATCAGATGCACATATAGTAGAATCAGGTTCTGTCCATGTGAGTGACTCCAAGGGACCAGCAACATCATCAAATAGGCTGAAATCAGACCTAAGATATATAGAACTGAGAGAGAGAGTAGAAGATACAGCATAAGGTATATTGGCAGAAGATTCAAAATCAGTTTGATCTGGTGATTAAGTCAGATAACAGACCAGGAGAAATTGGGTGAGGTATAGGGGTGTACCAGAGGCAGAATACATCTGTAGCAACTGTTCCTTACATATACAATGTTTCTCTTTATAGTAACAATCTTTAATCATCATATAATAACTCAGGGTGACAATGTAAGTTGTGCTGCAGCAAATGCTTGCTTTTTGCTTTGGCTACCACAACTTTTGCAGCACCTTCTATGAACTCTTCATAATCCTCATCTTTCTTGTGCTACTCTGAGTAGCTTGTTTCATGTGACTTGAGTCCACAGGTAGTGTATTGTTGTTGACAGTATTTACAAGGAAACTTGAGAGAAGCTAATGATTGTACATATATACATTTGTGCTCTTTTTTGAAATACAATGACTTTGAAGGAGGAGGAAATGAGCTTAGTGGGAATACCCACTAAGATAGACATAGTGAGATAGTAACCAAGATGTTCTCAAAGGTAGATAGCTTAGAGTGAAGCTAAACAGAGATAGAGATTCTGTTAGAGTGATTAGGGAAGCTCCTGCTTATATACTACACAGATTGTTTGTATCTATATGCTAGTTCTAAATACACAGAACTAAGAGTATTCAATGGCAATAAATGCTTTTATCATACTATAAGTAATAACCAATGAGAAAACATGAATAAGTGAAATCATCAGTCAGTATCAGTCAGAATGAATAATATGGTAAACATATTATAATCATGCTGACATGAAAGATAAGAAAGATAGTATGACTGCTGTGAAAAGTCAGTGAATAAGATAAGATAAGATAAGACTTTTCAACACTTCTCCTTATTGCTCATGTTGGGAATAGTGTAAGGGTAAGGCAGTTACATCTCTCTAGGAATTTATGCTTTCCTAGATTCTTTGTAAATATGTCTGTGAACTGGTGATTAGATGGAACATAGAAGTGTTTGAGTTGATCAAATTCCACTGCTTCTTGAATATAGTGTTGAGGAATATAAGTGTACTTCATCTTTTGTTCTTGGGCAGGATTCAATGTAATCCTTGATTATCAACACATAATGGAACATATGGTATGAGTATTTTTATCTCTCTAAAGAGGTTAGTGATCCATTGGATTTTGCACATTCTGTCATTCCACAGTATTCTGCTTTAGTAGCCTATTGAAGTTGATACTCTATATAAATGTATGTATGGGAAGGAGAGGATATACATGAGAAAGGGGGTCTAGAAAGGATGTTCATATACATAATGCTTGAATGTTTACCATATTTAGAAGGTACTTGACATTGCTTAACAAACTACAGTACTTGTGTACTTGACACATTGGGGATTAACTAATGTCAAGTATAACTAAGAGCAGCTAAGTGTCAGTAAGAGGCAGTCTGATTTGCTGATGTAGTATAGCATATGTAGCAACAATAGTCACAACAATCAGGCTTTTAGCTACCCTCATGTCCCTTCAACTGCTGATAAGTCCAATGGCTTGTTTAATAGTGTTTGCCACCATCAACCTCATGTCACATGTTATAGCCCTTCTAGCACTTATACTAAAAGACAAAGGCACTTTCTCTAGACCTTCCACTGTTCCTACATTCCTTTGTGTCATCAACAGGCTCAATAACTCATCAATGACATAACCTACTACCCAATACATTTCTATGATATTGGTGGGCCAATCACTCTATTCAATATATCTATGACCTTAACCTGTCACCTTATGCCTTCTGTTGTGCTATTGATGCATCAACCACTAGCTTCACACCTACCTATGCTGTTGATGAGCTATAATGTTGTTCCTTCATCTACTGATACATAGCAATGATAATGCAAGTACAACTGCACTCATACTATTAGATATTATGACAATAGGATGAGTCTGACAGATCACATTGTCAGTCCAATACTATTAGCTACACATGTACAATCACACCTGTGTAGGACAACAAGCATGGAGGCATTATAGTAATATGTATACCATACTCTCAGTCTTTCATGCCCCTACTCATCTCTTCCTGCTGTTAACAAGCTTGACTGCATGTTTAACATGCCCTACTTCTCATACTCTACTGCTAGAGTCAAAAACCTCACTTGACACCCTACCCACCATCTCTGTTTGCCCCAGTAAATACCACCAAGATGAGAACTCAACTATAACAACAATACAATGTTGTTGATGGCTCAGTTCTATAAATCATCCTCTCCAAATATCAATTAGCCAAATGGCTTGTTTAATAGCATTCTAACCCCTTTACTTACTTGTGAAAAAATGTGTTATACTGTACATACTGTGACTGTACCCTTAGCACCTGTGCATCTGTAGTACTATAGTGCTGTGTCATGCTGTAACAGGACTGTGACCTGTCTATACAGCCAAGACCTAATTGTATGACTGTAATCACTGTACAACATTATATGAATTTATACAGCTATTTTGTGATTTACTGGTGCCAATCAGTTGGCTAGATGCTCTAATCCCTCTAACAAGCCACCTAACTGGCTGGCCTTATATACAGGACCCCAGGATCTTTCAAAATCTCTCAACATCTAGGACTTTGTAAAGATTGATTGAATCTTATTACAGGCCTGAATAGTTACACAGCACAATACAGAATAGGAAAATGAGGGGTCAACAATTCAAATCAAGTTCTTCACAACATATGATAGAATGATTACAAAACAATATAACTATTCAGTAGATCTAATCCAGATCAATGTCAAAACCTATGGTTAAGGATGTTGTGCCATCATTTCTGAAGCAATAGTCAGACAATATTCATGTGTTGATAAGGATGCATCTTTCAATCTCAAGCTGTTGAACTTGGAATGCCTTTATTTTAGCTTAATGAATGGGACTTAGCTCACACTTTGCTTTAATGCCTTGGATGTCTAGATATACATCTGCATAAATGTTGTGGTTGAATATGACTTCCTTTCCCTTGATAGAAAACTTGGGTGACAGTGAGTGCAATGGCATCATGAGAAACCTTACATTACAATCTTTCAGGAGAAAAGCTTCAAACAAAGTTTGGACCAGTTTAAAAGTAGTTGATAATGAGACTAGTGAGTACAGGATATGCAAAATTGTTTGTGTGATTCTAAATACAGCCTACACTACTCTCAGCACAAAAGCTTCAGAGGCACATTTTTGAGCTTCAACATCCACATATTGTTAAGAAATTCAAGGAGCTCACTCCAGGGGTTTATTTCACCAACCTCCTTTCAGAAGTAGTGTATATATCCACCCCTCAAGGTATGTTCACATTAGCTCACCTTACTAGGCCTCTTCTGCCCTCACTTCACCTAGCATATACACACATCCTCATGCTTACTTCACCTCCCCTTAGTGATGGACCTGCCTGATCTGAACCAATGCATGCTCTTACCTGCATTCTCTACACCCACTTCTGTGCTTGCATCTACCCTGTGCTCACTTCCTGCCAACACAGTCATCTTGGATAGCTTTGACTTGCCTTGTCCAGTGAAGGTCATTTTAGTGCTGAAGAACAACTGAGTGGTCCACATTCCTATCATAGTGCTCAGGACATGCTCCATCACATCTGTCTCCTTCTCTGCCCATGAGGATGTAGGCCAGGCCCTCCTCTTCAAGAAGGGGCAGATCTCAGTGTCATCCTTAAAAATTTTGACCAAGGATGGGAGCTCAATCTCAGCACAAGACTGGTTTCATGCCTTTCCTCACCTCATTGATGCCATTCAATACTACCTGCCAGATACTCATGCAAGGCAGATCACAAATGCTTGGACAATGTACTTTAACCACCTGATTTGCCATACAGACTTCTGGGATATGTTTCATATAGTGCTCTGCTATAACATTCACCTCCACATTCACTTCATCAACCCACAGTGTGGCATTGACCCCTCTGTCTGATAGGAGGATGTTTGACATCAAATTGTCAATGCCTACTGTACCAATACCCAACTTGCTCTCAGGCCTGGCTGGCATTCCTCTCCAAGGGTTCCACCAATGTTGGGTTCTGCTTCTTCATCCACAGCTCTCAAGCCAGCTGCTTTTCACACCTGTACTCTCCCAGCCACTGCTTCTTCACTAGCATCCATCTCATACTCTTCAAACTCCTAGCCCTTTTGTTGTCTCTTCTGTGGCAGCCCCACTTGCAGATACTGTGCCTATGGTCTTATCAAAATAGCCTTCATCACATACATCAATAACATCTGGCAGACAGCTCAGAGTGAGCAGCTTTTCTTTCATTTTGATGGAAGGAGCTGCTCAGATGCAAGCTGTGGCTGCCTCCACCTCTGTGTCTGCTATGGCAGTAGCCACCAGCTCAATCATACAATGGCTAACAGCTTTCTGCCAGTGGTCACTCCCTTTCTCTGGCAGAAGTGGGAGGAGCTGCTCAAGGAGGCTGGCATTCTCAGGCAGTTCATAGATGTTCCAAAAGGCATCTGTTTTGGTTTGTGCATTGGTGTTTCAGACTCTTACATTCAGTCACATTCCTTTCTCTCAGACAATCATTGCTCAGGTATCAAACACTTAAATTTCATAATCTCTTACATCTGCACAGAATTGCAAGTCCACTACTACTCAGGTTGGTTATTTTTCACACACCCCATTACTCTGACCTCTTCTTCTACCTTAGGCCTTTTTTCTCCCAATCATCTTGAAAGCATCATTGGGCCATTCTGCACTAGCCTACTGAGTGTGATTCCCAAACCAGGTTCTTCAAAACTCCATCTCATTTAAGAACACTTCTTTCCTTGCAACAACTCAACTTCTCCATTTCTCAACTCTTTGATTGACTCTTCAGTCTTTAACATTAACTGGGGCACATTCAGTGATTGCTGACTCATTGTGGCAAAAGCACCCTCAGGTTTGGAGGGTGCAGTGTTTGATATGGAGGTTGTACATTACTACTCACCCATTGCCTCCAAAGACCAACACCCAATGACTTGCATCAAAGTAACCATCAATGGCCTTGATCAGGCTTCATCAATCACTACACTTGCTTTGGTTGTGCCAGCTCCAGCCTCTTATTTGACTGCCTAGGAAATACCATCATACTCATCTACTATTATCAGAGTATTGATGATATCATGCACTAGGCAGATGATTATGTTTTCTTCCACTATCCCACCACTTCTCTTCCAGATGGCTCCTTTGTCTTTTCATATGATAAATCTCTAGTTTTTAGTGTCACTGTAGAGTTGGGCTGACCTTGGGCACCAGAAATGCATGTTTCTTTCAGCTTGTCCTTTTCTTATTTAGATTTCCTCTAAGACCTTGATTACAAGACCATCTCCATTCCATTGAAAAAACATCAGAAATATCTTGATCATATCACTTCTTGGTCTCACAGCCTGATAGTCTCCCTCAAAGACTGCCAGAGTGTTGTGGGTTGTCTTCAGCACTACATATTAGTTCTTTCCAATGGTTGTTCCCATCTTTTATCCCTGTACAAGTTTGCTACCTTGTTCAAGAACTTCAAAAATCCTTTTGTATCCCACCACATTCTCTCTCAAGTTACCTTAGATGTTGCTTGGTGGAGAGCAGCTTTTGAATCTGTTTGGTGTGGCTGCACCATCTCTTCACCTTCTGATCCTCTCCCTTTGTCTATTTTTGTTGATGCCTCCTCTTCAATCAACATTGGTCTCTTTGTGGATGATCACTAGCTGGCCTGGAAACTTCTAGATGGCTGGAATTCAGATGGCCACAACATTGGCTAAGCAGAGATGGTGGCCATCAACCTGGGGCTCCACACTCTTATTTATTCATATTTTCACAATTGTCACCTTGTTTTTCATTCAGACAACCAGAGCATTGTTGGTGTACTCAAGGCTGGTAGATCTTGTAACATAGCCCAAAATAAAGTTCTCCATTGCATTATTGTCAACTTCCAGGATTTTGGGATCTGGTTATTGATGACCTGGGTGAAGTCAGCAGACAACATATCTAACTCCATTTCCAGGGGTATCTTCCCTTTGTTGGTTGTCTACTACAATTGCCCTCCTCCTCTACTCTTGTAGTTGAAACATTTTGTCTCACTCATGTAGTACTTCTTTTGTCTCTTAATTAGTGTTTAAAGGACCAGTTGCCTTATAGTTGTGCAACTGGCAACCAGACTGGACCAAACTGGTCAACAACTGGACTGTAGTTGTGAGTTGCCCAATTTCTGGGACAAAAGACTGCAGTTAGTAACTGATTGCAACCGGTTGCAACTGGTGGACAGCCACACTACCTAATCAGGCAATGTCCCCCTAATTTTCTGTGATTTTTTGACTACTTTTACTATTTTTTGAGTGTTTTTGAAGGGTTTTAAGTGATTTCTATGTGTTATCATTGCAAATTAATATATTGATGACAGAATATAATGTATAGACACTAAATAAAGACTATTTACACTTGTGCAGGACAGGTTTCACACATAAAACCATTTGCAACCAGTCTGCAACCAATTGCCCAAAAAACTGGTTGTAACCAGTTTTTTTTCAGTTTTTAGTGGTCCAGTTGCCTTATTTGGACCTCTAAGACCAGCCCTGGTCCGGTTGCCTTATTAGGAAGGAAAAAAACCAGACTTTAAATCACTACTCTTAATACATACAGTTTGTTTTGTCTCTATTTGTTCTGAACTTGTTTAAGTCCTGTCATGAGTAACAATATCAGTTATTGTGGCTTCCTCCATGCTCTCTCTCTCTTCTCTTCTCAGGTTCAAGCTCCTCTCTCATTCTCTGTCCAGACCAAATCCAAGATCAAACACTCACTGGACCATGCCTGGGCAAATTCAACTCTTAAGAAATACTAGGGTGTTGTCAAGGAGTTCCATGCCTTTTACAACAAGGAAAACATACCTGCCTGCTACCATCTCCCAGCAGATGAGCACCTCCTCTGTGCATTTGCTATCTCCCAAGTTAGTGCCCTTGCCAGTGACACAGTTCATGGTTATATGGCAGCTATCAAAGCATAGCATACTTAGAATGATGCCTGCTGGCTTGGTGGCCCTCATCTTTGCTGTATCCTAAATGGTGTTGTGAACTTAGTGCCCAAAACTACCAAACCTCTATGTTCTCCAGTCTCACAGGCCATGTTGTGCATACTGGCCACTACCTATACTCTATCAGACCCTTTGATGCTTGCTGTTTGATGGCAGCCTGCTTTTCCCTTTGGAGTCAAGTTCATCTCAGGAAAATTCTTTTACCCTGGGAGAAATTGTTCAAACCACTTTCAATACCTTACCACTACCTCTCACCACCATTCAATGAGAATGGCTCCCACAAATGCCATCTTCCCTTCACAAAGGTAGAAAAATCAAAGGGTGAAGATGTGATAATCTGCCAACAAACTAATACATCTGACCCTATTGTGGCCCTGCTCTCACACCTTGCAGTCAATCAGATCCCTCAAAATCTACTGTTGTTTTTATACAAAACATCTTATGGCTGGTGCTGTCTGACATGCAAGCATTTTCTTGCCTAAAACACCACTGTCTGGTCTTTTGACAGGATCCCAACAACCACTGGCCACTTGTTCCACATCAGCAGAACAACTGAATTTCTCATCACCAGAGTTCCTTCAGATATAGTCAAGACCCTTGAACATTGGTCTTCAGATGCCTTTCTCTGTTACTGATGCTCTCTCAATCATCTGGCACCCCTTCACATTGAGGCCTTACTTCCTTCTGCTCCACCTCTATTGGAGGGGTTAGACATGTGTCCATTGTCGCTCTCCTGTGACATCCCCTTTTCATTTAGGCTAGTTTCATCCCCTCTAGTCTCCAGCACACCCCAGGCAGTTTGCCCTGCCTGGTCACATGACCATGGGTTACTGCCCATTCACACTGGACTGATTGAGCTTCTGCTCTCCCCCAACACATGAAAAGCCTCTCCTTCCCAGTCATACCTTCCCTTCTTCTTGACATGATTGGCCTAAAAAGAGAATGGTAAGCTTGAAGTTCTAATATATGATTGACTCACATCTTATCTCAGCTATGATTTAGGAGTGCTTTATGTTTCAAGAGTGTTCTGGCAAGTTTGGCATTAACAAGAGAGCAGTTTTGGGAATCCCACTGGTAGTGCTTATGAGTGAAGATATATGCATTCTTTTTGAGAACAACCACCAGTTTCTAATGTCTTCAAATAACTGACCTAGTGTTATCATAGTCAAAAACAAAATTAATTATAATGTACCAGCTTGAGGTGCTTTCTATATACTACAGCCACTACCTTGTAAATGATGAGTATAAGGTCATATAATGATAGGTGTGCTTGCCATCCAATATGATCAAGCCCTGGCATTAGTAGTGTGTAAAAGTCCAGTTGGCAACTGGTGACACAACTGACAACTGGACTGGACTGCAACTGATTGTAACTGGACTGCAGTTGCAAGTTGCCTTTATTTGTGATCAGTCCAGTTGCCAGTTGCCTGGTCTGAGAATTTTCAGAAAATTGGTTGCCAGGTATCTAGTATGTACATGTACCTTATATTTATACCATGTGAGTGATACTTTGACATATATTTAAAGGTCTGATGTCATTTAAACCTAATGATAACATAGTTTATAGTGAAAATGAACTATTATATAGAGTTTTAATAGTTTAAACATGCTTAAAAATATCTTATGAGTGACTAATAACTCATTTTAATGTACAAAAACCAGTTGCAACTGGTCAAAGACTGGTTGGCAACTAGTTGTCTTAAAGACCAGTTACAACCAGTTGCAACTGGTCAGGCAACTGGTGGCAACTGGTTGCCACCAGTTCAGTTGTGAGTTGCCTGATATTGGGCAACTGAAAAATCAGACTAGTTGTCAGTTACCTAAAATTTTTCAAAAAGACTGGACTGGACTTTTATTCACTAGGCATCAGTGCTAAACCATTATTTTGTTGACATATTTGATAGTCTTTAAGTTAAACTGTAGATATATTGGAAAGAAATTGATTAAGGTAAGGTCATGGTAGGATATTTTTAAATGCTCAGTGATACTATAGATTAGAAGGAGATAGAAGTTGAGTTGTGAAAAATCCACATTATCATATATGGTAGAGATGGTAAACCTGAGAGTAGGAAGAGACTTAATATTGAAAGATAGTAGCATGGCAGTCTGAGATACTTGAGAATTTTTATCTGTGTCTTCTGCTATAGAATGGGTCAATTGTCAACTAAAGACAATCAAAAGATGTATATTACTAGAGAGACATGGCAAGTAGTTGTATTACTGGTATTGAGTAATGATATTATCTATGTCATCTAAGAAACTTATCAACAACAATATACAAAAGATCATCACTTGTCTTGTATTACTACAGGATCAGATAATTGATGAGAATTTGGAATAACAGTACTATCTGTGTGTTCTTCATTGTTAGCTGTGCCTGAATCAAATGGTAGTCAGTCATGGAAACAAACTGTCTCCTATATATACATGTAGCTGTATTCTCATTTTGGTACTCTACTCCGAGACATCTTGTATAATATGAATGATGAGTAAATACTTATAGAATGGTATAACACCTAATAGAATTCCACAACTTATTGTGGATCACAGACAATGTCAAACATACAGTGAGCAACAAAACTGTTGCAATGCCTAATCTTGATGTAGTGTGTGAAGTGTGCTGCAAGCATCTGTGGGAATTTTGCTTGACTTTGGCTGTTATTTCTTTTCACTACAATTTACTCATTTCATCTTTATCATTAACCTAATAACTCATTTTCACTTACTCATTGTAGTTCTTTTCTACATAGTCTCAGACATTCCTCACAATTTCATCACATTCTATTTAGTCAGCTTGCTGACCAATCCTGTGTACTCTTTTCAGAGTTACTGCCTGTAATTCTAAAATCAGCAATATATTTCTTTTCTCTCATTATCCCTCAAATCCTTGTGAGCCTCTATCTGTGCTCTGAATAGATAGCTTATCCTTACTCTTGAACTTTTAACCCTGGTCTGTCTTGACCAGTTTAAAGACCTAAGTCAACTGTATTGTTGATAAGTCCATATGACCTTATAGGTGTATGTATAGTCTTAAGTATCAACCATATACTTGGTCTTTTTGCTCTAGTTCTAGTGATCTGAGGCTACATCTTGTCCTATCTGGGACCAAGCATAACAAAAGAACTAGCTTCCATCATTGTAACTACCTTCATGTAGCTTGCCCACTATTTCTCACAGACCCTTAGTAAACCCCATGTAGAGTCTCCATTGCACTTCTTGACATGAGTCAGGAGAATCCTCAGACATTTAGCCACTAGCAGAACCAGAACCTCCACCTGAGACTCCCTGACCATTTAATTTACCATCAGACATCCCTGTTTCTTCCATAGAAGAGACCAATTATATAGACCATTTAGCCCACCACCACAACCACAACCTTGAACTCCATGCAGAACTCCCTAAAGTCATCAGTATTCTTGAAACTGATGAAATCTTTGACTCTAATGAGTATAAAAAATCTAAAGCCATAGTAATCTCATGAGGACCAATCATGACCTCCATCAAACTCATGGAACTCCACCTTGCCCCCTCAGAATACTTTGATGGTACCCTCCTTAAAGCCAGACAATGGTTCTAGTCAGTTGTATTCCATCTTATGATCAATAATGATGTCTACAACACAGACTTGAAGAAGATTACTTTTGTCCTATCCTATATGACCAAGGGTCCTACCTTGACCTGGTCAATTTTCAGGCTAAAGCTGTCAAGAAGGAGGAGTCTGATCTAGAAACTCTTAAAAAGTTCACCACCAAGTTCTATGCCACATTCAAACAGTACAATGCCATTGGAGTAGCCATCTTCTGGCTGGCCAACACCCAAATAGTTTAGAAAAACAGGAAATATAACCCATCCCTAACCAAATATAACACCAAATTCCTCAACAAGTCTACTCTTGTGGAAATAGTTGATTAAAATGTCTTAATTGAGTACTACTCCACTGGCATTCCTGACTTCCTCATGAAACAAGTTTTCAACATAGAAATCATCTCTGAAACCCTCAAAGCCTGGATGAGTAAAATCTTCATGTTCAACATCCAGTATGAACATGTCTGAGAAATCTCTAACAATCATACTTCCTCCTCCTGTCATGTCTACCAATCCTTCTCTACCACAAAAGCAGAGAAAGATGCCAACACCATGGATACAAATGTAGTCAGAGTGGGAAAACTCAATCCAGAAGAATGATGCAAATACTTTATGGAAGGTCAATGTTTTTGTTGCTGAAAGAAGAGACATATGGTCTGAGAATGCAAGAAGTTCCCTTTAGATAAGCCTCTTCCACCCCACCTCCATGTCAAGAAGGTTGAGAAGAATGACCTTCTCAAACTTCAAGAAATTGAAAATGATGATGAAGAGTGTTTAGCTTGTGTCTCCTTTACTCTCAAAAAGGATTTTTTAGAAAAGAGGCCTAGATTAATGCTAGATACTTCTATCTCTAGTATATATACTCAAGTCAATATAACCATACCTAGAACTACAAAATCAATGGAAACCCCTGTTTAACCTGTAGTTCCCTCACACACCATGAAAGTCATCAATGTCCTTGCTCTCATAGACAGTGGTACAGATATCTCCTGTATTGATTGGCAATTTGTATGAAAACACAAACTTCCCACTATGAAACTTGCAGAACCTATTCTCATTAGGAATGTAGACCTAACCCAGAACAAAGGAGGCACTATCTGCTTCACCACTATCCTCTTTATCAACATCAATGGAATTGTCCACTGTGTTCTCCTCCATGTCATGAACTGTGGATATGAAGGTGTCATCCTCAGACTTACCTGACTTTGCTATGTCAATCCTTCCAATAATTGTGAATCCTGTACCCTCTCCATCAATGAAGCAACCAATCAGTCCAAAAGACCTCTACTCAGACTTTATAACTGATAATGACCACCACAACTCCTACTTTATATACTCTGTAGAACCCTACTCTATACCAGATCATCATAGTATCTCCATCATCTATGACTTTCAACTCTTTCAATATCTTGACTATGAAGAGGAGTCTGAATACATTGAATGTGCCATAGACAACTGAGTAATCTATTGTATTATCAGAGGAGACATCAAATGATTCCTGATCAACTCCTTTGCTATAGCTAAACTCACCATAGCCATGGAACTCACTATGGCTACCAAGCTAGCTAAACTGAAAGTCACTCTTTCCCCCAAATATACTGAATTTCCCCAAGTCTTTTCCAAGGAAGCCACTAATCATATCTCTTTTATATGACTGTATGATCATGTGATCAACCTTCAAGAAGACTTTGTCCCTGAGATTGAGAAACTCTATCTATTCTCTCCTGATGAGAAAAATGCTGCTAATGAGTTTATTGATGAAAATCTTGCCTGTGGAAAGATATATCCTTCCAACTCCTCTCAAGCTTCCCCCTTCTTCTTTGTCAAGAAGAAAGACAGAAAACTCCACCTCTGTCAGGACCATCAGTATCTCAATGAACATACTATTTGAGACACCTATCTCTTTCTCTCATCTTGGATCTTATCAATAAACTCAAAGAAGTACTGTCTTCACCAAGTTTAACATCTAATGGGGATATAACAACATCCACATCAAAGATAGCCACCAGTGGAAGGCTACCTTCATCACTTATCAAGGTCTCTTCAAACCCACTGTCATATTTTTCAGCATATGCAACTCCCCTGTCATGTTCCAATGATTCATGAACCACTCCTTTAGAGACATGGTTGCTGAAGGGTGGCTAGTCATCTATATGGATGATCTCCTTATCTTCTCCCCAGATGAAACCACTCACATGTAATGGACCAAGCAAGTCCTTCAACATATGATGGAGCTTGATCTCCACCTTAAAGTTGAAAAATGCCAGTTTACATCTACTGAGGTAGAATACCTGAGCATGGTTGTCAAGCCTGATTAACTTGTCATAGACTCTATGAAGCTTGATGGTATTGCTAAATGGCCAACCCCATCCAAACCTAAGGATGTCAGATCATTCCTTGGGTTTACCAACTTCTACCAATGGTTCATTCTGGATTATTCTATGATTGTATGTCCTCTTCTCAACCTCAATAAGAAAGACTATTGATGGGAATTGATCCCAGATTGTGAACAATTGTTCTAATTGCTCAAGAAACTCTTTCTTGCCCAACCAATCCTTCAACTCTCTGACCCCATCAAACCTTCTGCTATCACCACTAATGCCAATGGGGAGTGGAATCCCTGTTCATACCTTTCTCAAACCTTTGGTAATGCTAAATAAAACTATGACATCTATAACCAAGAACTCTTAGTTGTCATCCACAGTTTGAAGGCATGGAGACTCTACCTCCATGGATCCTCCCATCCTGTCCAGGTCTTTACCAACCACAAAAACCTTCTTTATTTCAAAGAAGCTAAAAATCTCAACTGCCATCAAGCCCACTAGCTCCTTGACCTTCAGGACTTCAATCTCTATCTTATCCATATCCCTGGCAAACTCCTTGCCAGTCCAGACACACTCTCCCACCACCCTGACCAGATCCCCACCACAGACAACAACAATAAAGGCTTCATCCTACTTCTCCTATCACTTTTTGTCAATCTCATCAACACTACTCTTTACAACCATACTTATCAGGATCCTCCTCCAACCCCCTCATACTTCAACACCTTTAACTCACTGACATAAACTCTCCTGCCTGTCTTTTTTCCCTTCTCTTAGACTGGTAAATCACTAAGAATGCCTTCACCTACAAGAGACTTGTCCATGTTCCCTCTGACAAATCCCTTCTTCACTCTATCCTCAAATGGTGCCATAATCATAAATCAGCTGAACACCCAGGCTATCTTTAAACCTACTAACTTGTCTCTGCTGAATTCTGGTGGCCTGGCCTTGTTTCCTATGTCCACAAATGTGGAAGATTGTAGAGTGTGTCAACAGAACAAAGTAAATATGCACCTGACTATTCTATCACTTACTCCTATCAAGGCCACCAGGTCCTGTCTGTTCCAGTTCATTTCTTGTAATCTCATCATTGGTTTACCTCCTTCAGATGGCTTCAACTCTGTGTTGGTTGTGATAGATCACATCTACAAGGGGGGTATTTTTATCCCAACTAAAGACACCATCACCACAGAAGGCATAACTGAACTTTTCCTCCACTATGTCTACAAACACTTCAGATTATACAATAAGATCATCTCTAATCAAGGACTACAATTTGCCTCAGCCTTTGCCAAAGAACTGGGAAAACTCCTTAACTACAACCTTGTTCTCTCCACTGCTTATCATCCTTAAACCAATGGTGAAACTGAAACCCCACTTCTTGGTCACAGAAGCTCTCTCATGCTGAGTTCACCCGCAATCACTGCTCTCACTCTACTACCAGTCAATCCCCATTCTATCTCATGATGAGATATAAATCCCATACTCTACCCACCATCCTCTCTGACTCTCACCTCCCTGTGGTGAAACAATGACTCAAAGCCCTTGCTGCTGTCAGAGATGAAACACTGGCTGCCCATGAACTTGCCCATCAGTTTATAGTGTCATGAAACTGATAGAAATTCACCTCATTTACAAAAGAGAATAAGGTATGGCTAGAAGCCCAGAACTTGAAACATCTGATCAACTCAAAGTTCATACCAAAGCAAAAGGGACTCTTCCTTGTCGCCAAGATACTATCTCCATTCTCTTATTAAATCTACATTTTCAGTACCTGAAAATTCACTCTGTCTTCTATACCTCACTTCTTCACACCCTATTGTGAAAATGATGTTCATGGCCTAAAATTCCCAGCTCCACCCCCAGAACTTATAGGAGGCAAAAAAGAATATTAAATAGAGCAGATATTAAGACATCAAGGTAACTGGTCATACAAACAATATCTGATCCAATAGAAGGGGTACACAGCTGAGGAGGACTCATGGCAGTCCAAGTGGGACCTTAAACATTCTAAAGCCACTCTCAACAACTATAAAAAGTGTCACCACCAAACCTTCCCCTCTAGTACATAAACTACTACTTCTACTCTATTATCACCATTATCACCAAACCCATTGCCAATATGTCTATTAAACTTGCATCTGATGAAGAACACTATTACCACTCTGTTTCCTTTGATGTCCCCCCTTTTCCCACCATCTCCATTATTGCCCTTTTTAAAGCCACTTTTTTTTCTAATGTTGTTATTAAAGTGGATTGGAATGAATAGTGTTTGAAAGTTCAGTTGTGTAACCTTCCCATAACTATAACCTAACTGAACCATAACTGATTGTAACTGATGATCAGTTACAGTCAGTTAAGGTTATAATCAGTTATGATTAAGATTATAGCTGATCTGGAAAAATCTGTACCACAAAAAAACTGGTCATAACCAGTCAGTAGCTGGTTACAAGAGGTGCATAGCCACCTCCCCTATCTCCCCTATTTCTTTGGGATTTTCTAGTATTCTTTCTGATTTTATAGCCCTACATTTACACTTGGTACATTTTTAGGTCTCATAAACTGACATGACATTTTAAATTAATCATATCTCAGTCATTTCTTAGTCGAATCTTTCAATTAAAGGGTCAACAGATAGCTGTTGATCTATAGAATATATTTCATGCACCATCACAAAGCAGAGTTCCCATGGAAATAACTGGCTTTTCAAAAACCAGTCATAACTGGTCATGTAACTGGTTGTAACTGTTTATAACTGGTTAAGGTTTGATTATGACCTCATTTAGAAGTTCCCATAACCAGTTAGGTCATGGTTAAGAAGTTTCAGGTCAAAAAACCGAACCTAACTGGACTTTTAAACACTAGGAATGAACCTGCTTGGGAACAAACACCATATTCTGCCATTCATGTCTTAGATGTCCCACTTACAGGGGAATGCCTCAAGGAATTCTTTTACTATGAACAAAGGGAGGAACTCCCTGATACTTCTCCTGCAACTACCTTGCTATTCCCATCTACACCCACTCAAAAATTGATTCCCTCCTTCCTCTTCTTTACAGAGTGTTCTTCTTCCTAGATAAGGTCCACCCTCTAGAAGTCAGAGCCCTCATATGCCATGACATCCTTAAAGCTATCTACCAACTTGGAATACTCTCTTTCCTTCATGACCTTAGATGATACCTCAGGGAATTAGCTAACCAGTAGTGCACCCATGCCATCCTTCTTCCAATGTGCAGTACCCCAGAAATCTGCACCCTCTCCTTCTCCTCCTCCCCTTTTAATTCCAATGAGGAATGTGTCCTCACATGTGAGGAAAAATGGTGGACCAGTAACCACAGCAAAGAACCTTTGCCTTACAACCATCCTCATATCTATGAGACCTGCTACTGCTGCCAACACCTTGGCCATTGCAAGGTAGATTGTCTGGACTATCAATATGGGTTTTGCCACAAATTCTGCCCTTACCATGTTGCTTCCCATGGCCCTATTTGCTATTGCTCCTCTAATCATGTACCATCCAATTCTCCTCCCAGTTCTTTCTTGCCTTCTTGCTGTCACCACTAACCATATGCACCTCACTTGGGGTCCCCCTCATCAACAACCTTTAGTCAACTACATTCAGTGATCCCCTTCCCCTCCATATGAGAAAGATTATGATACCACAGCTGACATCAATATCACTGGATTCTCTAAAAGAGCCTCTTTGGATCTTTAGAGTCTTCATCATTGTCTTGACCCTAGTAAGAGGGTAATGTTATGATTTCTTTTTCTCCCTAGTCATATGAATTCTGGATATTATTTCTTTTCACTACAATTTACCCATTTCATCTTCATCATCAGCCCAATAGCTTATCTTCACTTACTTGTTGTAGTTCTTTCCTACATAGTCTTAGTCATTCCTTGTGATTCTATTGCACTCTGTTTAGTCAGTGTTATGCTTGTACTGGGTAGGCTCAAGTCATATCCTCAAAGAACAACGAGTTTGATGGTTTGAGTGAAGCAAGGAGTCAAGTCAGACAAACTGAGATGACAGGGTCCACAAATCAGGTAAGATTGAGGTGATCTAGCTTAGAGAATACAAGTATACTACTGACAGCTTTATATACCCTTGAGGTAGGATGAGAAGAGCAGAAGAAGAACTCCTTGGGTAACCATCAGTATAGCAAAGCACAGTCTACAGTTAGAACAGGGATCCGCAGTATCAAATGATGAAGATGAAACGTGAAGGCTATGGAGGATAGATGTGATGACAAGGGATGAGTCAGAGTATCTAGGTCATCAAGAAGAGAAATGCTGTCCTTAAGTGAGAATATACATCCAATAGAGGAAAAAGAATAATGCAATGAGTACAATTAGGAGAAAATGAAGAGTAGCCTGCCCACAGATCAAGGCGAGTTGTAACATTACCTCCCTTCTAACCCAAAGACTACCAGGTCTTCAACTATTGACTTGGTTGTTAAGGCGGTCTAATCAGTCCTGGGTAGGGGATCCTGTTTCGTTTACCCGGCTGACATCATCTGCAATCTCTCTATCATCAGAATCATGCAGAGCCAGGTCCTCCACTTGCTGCTCCAAGTCATAAAGGTAGATACCTTCGTCATCAGTCTGGGTATGGTGGGGAGAGTCCAGGATGATGTGGATGACACAAGGTGTAGGTTGGATGATGGGAGTAGAGGAATAATTACTAGGAGCATGAGAGGTGGATCAATTGGCAACAATATGAGCTTGGGGAGGTGGTACAGGAATAGGAGGGGGAGACAAATGATACTCCTGGTGGTGTTCTTGGACAAAGTCAATGACCAATTGGAAGTTCAGGTCATAAAGAGCATTCAGGAGATCCCTTTTCTGTGTCTGAAGGGCATGTCCAGCAAGTGTCAGGTCAAATCGTTCAGCAACCTGAGTAGGGAGTAAAGTAGACAGCGCTACATTCATCTGGCAAGAGTGAATTAGGAGATGGAAGAGGGATTGTTCGTCAAGGAGATGAGAGAGGGGTTCTGCATAGGATCTATTGCAGAGGAAATGGTCGATGTGGATGTAATCAAGTTTGGAAGATTCCTGTCAATGCAAGACGTGAGAGGGAAGCATAGCGAGATGACGAGCAGTGGAGGAGGTTTCAATTTGGGAAAGTTCAATGGCCATTGCAAAAATGTTTAGTTGTGAGAAGGAATTGGGTGGAAAGTTGAGCGACTATGGGCCAGACTGTGGGATATCATTGTTTATAATCCCCAAGGATGTCCTTGGCATTGGACAGGTTTCATTTGGGTTCCTATGAGTTGTCACTAGTTGGATAGCCTTTCCACTTGATCAAGAACTGCCTTTGTGATGGTGGTCCTCTGTGGCATAACACTGCTTTGATTTCATATTGTTCTTCCCCCCCAATCAGATCAGATGGTGTCAGGAAGTTCTTGCTGTGTGTTTCATTTTCAACATAGGGGGAGAGAAGAGAGGCACGGAAGACATTGTGAATGCACCATGTCTTGGGGAGTCATAGTTTGTAAGTGATGGGCGAAAGTACTTTGGTGATGGTAAACAGTCCTTCTCTCTTTAGCAAGAACTTTGGATCTGGGGCTGCTCGATTAAGGTTCCTTCCTTCTAACCAAACCTTATCTCCTTTTTTGAAAGGGGTAAAGGAGATGTTCTGTTGGTTCTTCATCATTTGTCATGCAAGGTTGTGTGCAGCGAGTGCCTTGTTCCTGGCTGTAGTTAGGGTTTTGATCTGATCTTCTGCAGCAAGGAGGTTTGATGTAACAATGATGTCAGGGAGTGCCCTGGGTTCATAGCCTATCATGAGGAAAAAGAGGGATTGGTTGGTGATGGAATGAGGTTGGTGATTGTGGGTGAATTCGGCTAGGGTAATGGATTCGGTCCAGGTCTCAGGTCAACTTCTACAATAGATCCACAGATAGGTCTCTATTTCCTGGTTGACTTGTTTGGTTTCTCCATTGGTCTGTAGGTGGTATGCAGTAGAAAGGGAAAGATTGTAATGTAATAATTGACCAAATTCTTTAACAAATGATGAAGCGAATTGGGATCCTCTATCAGAAATGATTTTATTGTAAAGTCCAAATCATTTAAATACTTTTTTGAAAAAGAGAATAGTGATGCCTTCGGCAGTGACTGTTTTCATAGTAGGGCAGAGAATCACCCCCTTCATAAGCCCATGGTCGACCATGACCAAAAGGGAATTGAATCCAGAAGAAAGGGGAAGGTCCATAATTAAATCACAGGATATCTGTTGAAAAGGGTAAGAAGCAGAAGAGGGAATAGGGAGTAGAGGAGGAGGAGTAGGGTGTGTGTGTGCCTTATTCTGCTTACAAGTGGCACAACCTTCAATGTAAGATCATACAAAAGAAGCCAGACCTGGCCACCAGAATTTAGAAGATATAAGTTGGTGGGTTTTAAGAATGCCCAGGTGGCCAGCAGAAGGATGGTCATGATGTTGTGCAACAACCTGTTGATGAAGGTCAGCATCATTGGATACATAGACCCTATCCTAGAATGAGAGAATACTTCCATCAAACTTCCAGTCTGAGAGTCAAGAACAGAATTTTGCAGGGAGATTTTCTATATTCTGTAGAGAGTCAAGAATTAGTGGGTTGGCAGAAGAGGAAAAGGAAAGTTTGTTGTGTAGTGTGGTGTCGATGAGGGACACAAAAAGATCTGGGGGAAGAAGAATGACATGGTTGTTATTATCTTTAGCATTGGGTAAGAGGAGGTCGGGTTGGTGAGACAGGGTATCCAGGGTAGATAAGGATGATCCTGGGACATGATGGATTTTGAGGTTGTAGTCTTGGATGTCAAGAAGCCATTGAGCTTGTCATCTGTTCAGCTTTTAAGGTTCTTTGAAATAGGTTAGGTTTTTATGGTCAATTACAACAAGAACTGGGAAAGAGGAACCCCACAAATAATGTTACCAGGTTTTAAGGGTGCAAATTATGGCTAGGAGCTCCCTGTTGTAGATATTATAGTTTCACTTAGAAGAAGAAAAGGTTTGAGAAATGTAACCACAAGGATGCCAATCACTGTTTTCATCTTGTTGCAAGAGCAGACCTCCTGATGCATCCTTGGATGCGTCGGTTGCTACCACAAATTGTTTGGAGGTGTCGGGGATGCATAGTACTAGTTTGGAGAGAAAGATATCTTTTAATGTAGAGAAGGTGGAATTGCAGTTATCGGACCACTTCCATGGCATGTCTTTCTTGGTGAGATTGAGGAGGGGTTGAGTGATGTTGGAGTATTTTGGGACAAATCTTCTATAGAAGTTAGCGAATCCTAAGAAGGAACGAACATCTTTGACTTTAGTAGGGGTAGGCCAATCCACAATCCCCTTGAGCTTAACAGGATCCATTGCCAATTGTCTCGCTTGGGTGATCATACCAAGGAATTCTACTTGGTCCACGTCAAACTTACACTTTTCTAGTTTCAAGTGAAGATCAAGTTCCTTCATATGCTGAAGAACTCATTTGGTCCTTTCCTCATGGGTCTTCTGGTCTGGAGAGAAGATTAGTAAGTCATTCATGTAAATTACCAACTATCCTTCTGTGATCATATCTTGGAATGAGTCATTCATGAATCACTAAAAGGTTGGTGGTGAGTTTGTTAGTCCAAAGAACATAACCATTGGTTTGAAAAGCCCCCGATGGGTGATGAAGGTAGCTTTCCATTAGTTGCTGTCCTTTATTCACATTATTATACCCCCATTGTACATTGAACTTGGTGAATATCTTGGCCCCTTGTAGTTTGTCTGTCAAGTCAGAGATCAGTGGGAGGGGGTAGGCATCCCTTACTTACAGTATGTTTGTTAAGATATTGATAGTCTTGACACGGTTGAAGACCTCCATCCTTCTTTTTGACAAAGAAGAAGGGCGATGCTTGAGGAGAGTTGGATGGTCAAATCTTTCCTGATGCTAGGTTTTTGTCAATGAAGTTGTCAGCTGCAGTTCGCTCATCAGGAGATAGAGGGTAAATTTTTGATACTTTTGGGATGAATATATCATCAAGGTTTATTGAATGATCATATGGTCTGGAGGGGGGAACATGGTCAGCAGCTTCTTTGATGAAAACTTCCCTGTATGCTTCATATTGCAGTGGGTTTGTGATGAGGAGTGATTACTTCCAGTTCAGGATACAATAGTTTGAGATCTGTTCCAGTTATTGTGCAGAAGTTCTGCCTTCTTGCACCAATCATCAAGTGTAGCAGGGACGGTTTCAGATTGATAAATGCATCACATAAGGGCAGGTTGGAGTCCCTCCACAAAGAGCCTACAGAAGACCATCTGATTGCTAAGTCCAGCCTGTGTCACCAGTGAGCGGAAAGAGGTAATGTAGCTGAGGATGTCCTCCTTCTTTTGTGCCAGTCCTTGAAGCTGGTGAAATGTGTCTCCCTTGATATCAGTGGTCTGAAACATAGATTCAAGTGTCGTAAGAAAGTCCTGCCAGGTCCCAAAGGATTGTTTCTTCATTGCTCCTTCTATAAAAGAGGAAGCCCATTTGAGTGCTATCTCCTTTTTGTAGTATGAGAGAGTCCATGTGATCTTTTTCTCATCATCCGAGTAGATATGTCCGTTGATCATGAGATAGAGAAGAACGGAGTTCATCCAGGGATGGAACTTGATTTCTGTTCCATCAAAGTCATCGGGTTTCATTAGAGAGAGCTCCTTCCCAGGGGATGTCATGATCGTTGGTTGAGAAGTGGTTTGGGGAAGGACAGTGGTTGATAGATTGGTAGGTTGGGAGGGAGGAGCTACTCTGGTCATGGAGTTGGATCTGGACGGTCCAGACATAGTAGTAGGCAGTGGTGTGGAAGGTGAGAGGGTTCTGGGTGGTGCCATGAAGAGGGGATTTCTAGCGAGGGACAGTCTGAAGGTCTTTGGTCCTTTCTGGTGGGGGTTGGCCCACGGTGGGTTCGGGTTTGACGAAATCTTGGTGGTCCTTGCAGAGGCAAGGGTTCAGAGGTTAAAGCCAGATCTTTTGTTACACTCGTACCAGGTAGGTTCAAGTCATATCCTCAAAGAACAGCGAGTTCAATGGTTTGAGTGAAGCAAGGAGTCAAGTCAGACAAACTGAGATGATGGGGTCCACAAATCAGGTAAGATTGAGGTGATCTAGCTTAGAGAATACAAGTATACTACTGACAGCTTTATATACTCTTGAGGTAGGATGAGAAGAGCAGAAGAAGAACTCCTTGGGTAACCATCAGTACAGCAAGCACAGTCTACAGTCAGAACAGGGATCCACAGTATCAAATGATGAAGATGAAATGCGAAGGCTATGGAGGATAGATGCAATGACAAGGGATGAGTCAGAGTATCTAGGTCATCAAGAAGAGAAATGCTGTCCTTAAGTGAGAATATACATCCAATAGAGGAAAAAGAATAATACGATGAGTATGATTGGAAGAAAATGAAGAGTAGCCCACCCACAGATCAAGGCAAGTTGTAACAGTCAGCTCACTGACCAATCCTGTGTACTTTTAATTCTTTCATATTCCATAGGTTTCCATGACCTGAGTATATAAATCCTTGTCTTCCTTTCCATCCATCTTTAAACTAGTTCTCCTAAATTTTATAGGATGAGAGAAGTGTCAATCAAAAAAATTATAAGCACTCAATCATAGTGAATTAAAGTCTAGTCCAGTCCTGTTTTTTAACTTTCAAATAAGACAACCAGACCATGACCAGTCCTAGATAGCCAAATGAGACAACTGGTTATAAACTGCTAAAAGACTAGTTATGACTGGTTTTACATGTGAAACCTGTCCTGCAGAGGTGTAAATAGTGTTCATGTAGTGTCTATATGTCATCTCCTATTGTTAAGTGTATTAATTTGCTATGATAATATATAGAAATTATTCATAAAATCACAGAAAATTAGGGTAACATTGTCTGATTAGTTAATGTGGTTGTACACTGGCAGTAATCAGTTGCAATCAGTTGTCAACTACAGTATGTGTTGAAGAAATCGGGCAACCAGCAACTGTAATCCAATTACTAATCAGCCTAGTCTGGTTCAGTTGTCAGTACTTTAATAACTATACAATTGGAATTTAACACTACTCAAGCTGTGAACTCATTTAGTTATTCATTATTTTTAAACAACTCCTTGAGTCTTGATTGTTGTATATTAGGAAGGCCATTATAATATTGATATGAGAGTCAGAGCATTCTTAATCATATTCCTTTTGAAAGGCATTGAAACAAGTGAGATGATGACTGATTATTAGGTTCTAATGCATCAGATATTATAGAGGACATCATGTGTCTCTAACAAAGTAAAATATCAAATTTTCAACGTATTATATATGATGTTGCTATTGTCCAGTTAATCACAGACCAGTCATAGTTTTACTCACTTTTTGCATAACTTGGTTTATGTCAACAAGCTAGAAAATGACATGGGTATAGATTACCCACAGCAGGTCTCAGGTACAGATATTATGTTATGAGTATGAGTAACACTATTAGACACTTGTACTCAAACTCATACTTCATAATAGGTTCCTACTACAATTCAAAGCTAGAATACATAGTATAGTATCATCATCATAATACTTAAATTAAATAGTATTATTTAATTTTCACACTGCATCTCTACACTAGCAGTGGTGTTGGATCTTAGTCTGTTATCTCCATTCTCTCATCTGTAGTTCAAATGATGCAACTTGGGTTCTTGACCTTCACCAAGTACAAACTGAACAAGAAGGCTCAAGTAACACTTGACAACAGTACTGCAGGCACAGGAGAATGTAAAAGTGATATAAATGATAGTACAATGTCAGTGGTCAAAAACACTCATATCAACTAAAGAGATGGCAAGATGAACTCACAATTCTAGGACAATCACATGCCTTCTATAAAGACACCTGCAGACAGTATACAAGCTGATTGGAGACATGGCTCATCCAAGTTGATCCATCAATGACCTGCTGCATATGCTAAGGAGTTAGAGGGAAAAAACCCCCTACATGAAGATGAGGAGGTCATTTTTCTTGATGTAGACAACATCAAGGGTGACTCACCTGAAATAAGCTCTGAAGTTGAGCTAGAGTGGCTCATGAAGGAATGGACCTTGCCAGCATATGTATTTTTTACTCTCAGCCTGTGATCATTAAAGTCAATGGTTACTAGACCCATGACTTCAAATGTGCATCTCCCAAATACAAAGGATACTAGATCAACAAGCAACTTATGAAAACATTTCAAGGTTTGCAAAGATTGAGGCAAGAAGATATTGGCCATCACAGATGAAGCTAAGAATGCCAAGAAGATAAAGATGAAAATGATTAGCAGGTTTCTGTATAATAGTACAATTGGCACTGCATTCAAGCCAAAGGAAAATGGAGGGGTGATCTACTCACACCACCAGTATATCACAGAGAAGACATAGTATGTCTCTACTCCAAATTCATGAGATCATTGTGATCTGTGCTGATCAAATTTGAGTGCAGAAATTGTGTGATGGGTGGTCAAAAAAGTACAACCCATTGACATTGTCAATGATCAAGAATTCTGTTCTTTAATCAAAATTAGATGGCCAGAGTATCATCTGCTCACAGTACCTTGTGATGTCTAATTGGTTTTTGCACATATGCAGTAGCAAATACAAAAGATGCTACAAGAGTACAAAGAAAGAATCAGTTTACAATAGATACATAGCTCAGATCAAATCACTACTCATTTGTGACATTTTGTATACTAGATATAATCAAAGTGGCAAGGTCAGTATATCATTGAACACATTAAATAATGCTTACCTAACAATGTCTAGTCACATACTAGTCTTACACTTGTCACTGTCTTTACTCAGATGCTGAAGGACTTTGACATATCCAATAAGGTATAATAAGACAGTATATTGGCATATAAAGTAGGGCTTGAATGCTCACTTTTGAGTGGATGTTAGACCATGGGGGTCACTAGTGATAACTCATCAAACAATGATACTATGATTCAAGAGCTCACAATATTTGCTGATGGATTTATAGGGTTACCTATACACATATGCTGTTTCTTGTGTATCATCAATCTTTTGACTAAAAGCCTATTGTGCTATTTTGATGTGAAAAGGAATAAGCTGTAACTGACTTTATTGGATCAAATGATGAAAAAGAACTTGAAGAGTTGCCCATTAAAAAGATTAATGACATACCTAGAGTGACAGATGATGACAAAAGTGAGAATGACTCTGTAGAAGGATGGGTGGACAAGATAGACAGTAAGCAAGGCTGAGTGCCATGCACTGGAGTAAAGCATTTGACCTATCAAGTGTGTATTAGCAAAGGTACAGAGATCCAAACTTACTAGTATACTATTTTACTCAGCTTATCAAAATTCACCAACAAGGATAACATTAGCACATGCTTGACCATACCACATCCATACAATGTGGGACTGTCCAAGATGTGACAGTGGACACATTCCAAGACCTCAGGCAGGTTTGTCCACACTATCAAGTGTACCCCTCTCACATTGTGATATATAACAGTACTTGAGTGGCTTGTTAGATGTCCATGATTTAATGTAAGTATCCTCATGTTATCATCTGCACCTTTTCAATGGTCTGATTAATGTGTCTTGAAGTGCTCCAGACTCTCTTCCTCTATCATCATCACTCCTCCTCCTCTATCACTGCCATCATCACCTTCTTTCTTATCCCCTTCTCCTCCTCCATCTCCATCACCATCATCCTCTCCCTCTTTCCCCTCTTTCATTATCATTACCATCATCCCTCCTCTTTCCTCATCTTCGCCACCCTCTCCCTCTCTCTCTTCCCTATCACCATCACCATCACCATCACCATCTCCTTCTCCCCCTCCCTTATCACCATCTCTTCTATCACTATCATTCCCCTGCACCATCATGTATTTTTTCTTTAGCTATTTTCTCAACTGATGCTGTGCCTTGAGTGTTAAATTTCACAGCAGTGAGGAATAAAAAGGCTGTATACTCATGAAAACCTGAAGTGGCCACAGCTCAGATCAGTATTGTGTAGCAGTCTGTCAAGAATGTACACATCATCAGACAGGTCTAGCAGTGTGGACAGTCAGTCCACAGTTCATGTAGACACAGTCAGTCATAATTGGGGTGACATATTGCTAATGTTATATGTATGTGAAACTTTGACAATAAGAAAATGAATTGGTCAAATACACATGAGGGAAGCCCTTACTAAACTGGCACTACCAGTGACCTAGAGAGGCCATACATCACAAAAGAAACACCATGGCAATGGTCATAAAGCCACATCCATACTTGCACTCACACCATCTATATCCCTATCTGTACTTCCTCTGACTTAGGTCTTTAAACTGGTCAAGATGGACCAGAGTCAAAGATTCAAGAGTTAGGACAAGCTATTTCTGAGCACAGATAGAGACTCAAAGAGTCAAGGGACAATGAGGAGAAGAATGTATATTGCTGGTCTAGAGGCATAAGCCATAACTCTGAGGAGAACTAGCTTGGAAAAAAGAAGAAGGGAAGGGAAGGGAAGATTTATATACCCTAAGTATAGAAACTGATGGAATATGAAAGAACTAATTGTATATAGGATCAGTCAGTAGAATGACTAAATAGAATACAATGGAATCATATGGAATGTCCTAGGTTGTGATGGAAGAGACTATGATTAGGAGATGATGATGAGTCATTGGGCCAATGACTAAGAGAAAGTGAGTAATTGTAAGAAAAGAAAAGCATTCAGAATATGCATGACAAGGCAAGAGAAAAGAAATAATAACACAGCACAGAGGCAAACATTTATTTGAGCTCCTACAGAAAAGTAAGATGAGGTTCATGCTCCTTTTATTCTAGTTTATCCTTAAGAAGTCCAATTAAGACACTAGCAACCCATGCATGAAAGTCAATTTACACCTTTGAAATATAAATCTTGACATTTGTAGTACCTCTATTATCATGGAGCTGATCTGATTGTACCTGATTGTATTTGTTTGAGCACTAGACAAGAAGCTATGTTCACATGGAATAGCAGAGGCTTGTATAGCAGATAATCAAGAGTAATCTGGTAAATACTGGAAAATATTCCCTTAAAGTTTGAAGGAATCACAAGTGCTAGTACTACTGAGTGTAATTGTACCATGATCATATATGACCTAATAGGTTAAAAAGATCTGAAGCATCCTAGAGTAGTGTATCAAGGTGGTAGTCTTGAAGTTCTTGGTCAACTCTTTTGAATTTTACATAGAATCTTACTTAGAACTTGTATAATCTACAAAAATATTATTGTCAAAAATGTATCAAGCTCTTAACAAAAGAAGAAAAGTAGTTTATAGTAGATGAGCCAGTTCTTCTTGCTAGAGCATCTTGATTACACAATAATAAGCTATCATGTAATATATAATGTCAGCATTTACATAAAATGTGTCAGCTGGCAGCAGATACTAATTATTTATTGTTTTATGCTAAATGTACAAAACTATTCCAATATAGTGGATGTTTTAAAGTGTATACATCTCTACCATTTCTGGAACAAATCAGATGACTCAGGCCTATTCAGGTAGCCATGAGTGTGTATGATCAGGTCTTCTATAATAGCTAACAAGATTCTCACAGGTGATTGCAGTGCCCCCACAGATGTTATGGAGTGCAATTATATCTGATCTTCTAGAAAAATACTTCATCAGATCATTGCTTTTTGTAGACCAGAACTACTACATTTGATTAGAGGAGGCTATAGTCCTGTGCTACAATATGTGTGATGGAGTCTCAGGCTAGAGGACTTTCAATACTGATGCACTTGATCATCTGTTGGAGGACATTTTGGATTTAGCTGAGTATGGTGACAATGCCTGTAAATCCAAGCATGAAGTTGAATTCACCTCTGGGACATTATGTTGGCTCTCTGAAATGAAAGGTGATGATGAACAAGTATACCTCTGCATAACTGACTTGATGTCATCAAAATACTCTGATATATACATAGACCCTGCATATATCAAAAAAGCAGCCTCTTCCATCTACCTCTGGAGTAGAGGAATGCATTATATTATTTTTTCTTCTTCTTGAGATCTTTCATCACATGCCTAACATCTGAAGCTGGCTGTATGGTAGACTTGAAGTCCTCTCCACAAAAGTGCTGCAGAACTCAGCTGATGAGGTCTTGAAGGCTACCCTTCTTGTCACTTCTCCATTGTATTTTTCCAGTGATATCATTTGCATGTAAATATATTATGAAAGTTTTAGTTGCAGACAGCTTGGAAGATATCAACCACTTGAGGAAAACATATTTCATGCTACATTCCTTTGACAGAAGTATCTACACCCTTTACATACAAGTCTGCATTTATAAGCTATGGCTTTTAAGTGCAACACAGTGGCTTTAGGTTGAGCAACTGATAGTGAGCTCAAACAGGATTACTTATATTTTCTAGTTGAGAGGACAAAAGGAGTTCACAGGTTGAGATGTAGTAAACTTCACATGTACTTGTCACTGAAGCTAGAGAGGGAGAGAGAGAGTTGTGAACAGCAGCAACCAGGTTAACTTGGACTGCTTTCTGCCCTTGTATCTGATGAACCTGTACTATTTGAGTTAGCACTTTCATAAGCAAAAGATAGCTGTACTTACTGAGCAGAATAATACCTTCAATGCCTTTTTGTCTTGTTGAATTTACTGTTGAATTAGCTTTAGTAACAAGTTCTCATCATTTGTCTGTCACCTAAGTAGTCATCAGAATTGTTACACTAATGATACTTGTCTGTCATACTAATTAGTGACACTAGTAAGTGTTGTAATCACTATTCCTAATATACCTAATATGGATGGAGTTGCACATGTCAATCATTAATGATCAATAGGGACATGACACTTTGATCCTAGTAAATCCTGATTGATCCTATGATCCTAATTGTTTCTATTGTCCTTCTGAACAATAGGAAATGTTGTCTATTGTTCTATTCACATATCAATTGTACTAATACAAGAATGATAGAGTCTACATTGGTAGAAAAATAGATAGATAGATAGTCCTACAATAACTCATAGATCAAACTCAATTATTTCAGACTAATATCTACATATATATATATAATACTTTTGTGTCTATAATAGTAGACTATTTGCAGACTACTGATCTTAACAAGTAATAGAAGTTGTTTCAAGTGGAGTTTTCAGAACCTGAACACTTCTAATCAATCTAACTCTTATCTATCAAGAAGAAGCCTTTTATAAAGTGTAGTGAGTCTTAACTGTACATACTCCTTTCAAAGTGCTATATATACTAGTGGAACAAGCTTCAATTTTATTATGTGTGACAATTTGTGGAGAGCAATTGTGGAAGATATGACTGTCAGACAGACTACCCATTATAGGCTTTTTGTTCACCACAATCTCACCTTTACCAATAACCTAGCAGCCTCACTATAAAGGTCTGAATGTAACCACTGTATGGCTTTTTCAAAATTGACTTCCTTGACCAAGAGCACAAATTTACAAACTCCTTACATCAAAAGAAAAAAGAAAAAAAGAAGAACAAAGGTGGGGGAAAATGACAGTGTATAGAAATGATCAAACCATCACAGACAGCTTCACTTTATACACTACACACCAAAATCCTATGCTAGGTAAAACATTGTCATGGCAAAATAAGACAACAAATATGGTCCTTCTAAACCTGTCACGATCATCATTTTTCATCTAAGCCTATCTCTGAACTCTGCTTTTATACTCTTGATCTCCAGTGCATTTTCTATCTTATTGCACCCGGAGATAGTAGGACTTTGTTTCATCTTGATCTCTTGTCTATTAGTAAGCCTTCACCATATTTAGTAACTTACCAAATTTAGACATTCTTCCACTGTGCCTGCATTTCATGCACAGCTCCGATTCTAGAGTAACTGGAGTACAGCTCTGGCGCATGTTACCTCCAACCTTAGACTTAGTAATTTCTTACAAAGACACTCGTCAGTCTTACAAATCCATAGCCCTGATCTACATATAAATAGTGTACTCATAGTCTGTACATACTTTAGTTTAAATATTAAATTAGTCTCTACTCCTTCCTCTTACTTGAGTACTTAGTACTCTCCCCTGATTACCTCTGACCTCCAACCCAAATACAGGACAGGACTTTGACAAGGGCGCACCACATAAGGTGAAGCCAACATCTCATCCATCCAGAACTCTGAAGTTTCAGAGTTCTCCTCAGGAGTCAACCCAGACTTAACAGTATATTCAAACTCCTACTTGTCACAAGTCCTCATGGCCACTCGCGCAAAAGCAAAGTTAGCAGCACAAAAGCTCCCCAGTACAGACCTAACCCCGGCCCCAAGAGAAGGCAGCATATTGGTTGTCAACATCCCACTTAGGGACACAAGCAGCACACATTTCAGTTTCACCACCTGTCCACAGACACATGACTCCATCTCCACCATAGGATTCCTCAAAAGACCATCATCTTCACCCCCCACAACCACTGCTAGAGCTCCTGCTAATGTAGCAACTCCACCTAGTCGTCGATCAGATGACATATATGGGACTCTGGCAGCAGACAAACCCTCCAAAGGTCCATTAGACCCAGGAAGGAACCCTGAAGATGACTCAGAGATGCCTCGGATGAGGATGATATCAATGAGCTAGTCCATAGCTACTCAATGAGCCCTGAAGCTCGTGTACCAAAAGACGCCCTCACCCACTTGGCTAATGCCATAGAAAGCCTAGCCAAGTCCTCCCAGCGTTCCTCCACCTCTGAATCAAGCCAGCAAACTAAAGTCCGAGAACCGGACCAGTTTGATGGTACTGATCCTCACAAACTCTGAGTGTTTCTTGTGCAATGCAAGTTAAACTTCCAGGACTGACCCAGAGCATTCGCATCAGACTGAGCAAAAGTCACTTTTGCCCAATCATACCTAAAGGGGATCACCCTTGAATGGTTCGAGCCCAATCTCCTAGAAATGGTAGATCCGGACCTCCGTCTGATCTGGATGGACAGCTACAAGGAGTTCGTCAAGGAACTCCAGACAAACTTTGGTCTGCATGATCCAGTAGGAGACGCCGAGCATCAATTAGATCACCTGTCAATGAAGGACAGACAGTGCATAAATAACTATGTCATGGAGTTCAATTGCCTCACCTCTCAAGTCCAAGGCTACGGAGGAGGCGCCCTCCAGCACCACTTCTATAATGGTCTGCCAGACCGCATCAAGGACGAAATCTCCCATGTTGGCAAACCTCCAACAATAGAAGGGCTCTGCACCCTTGCCCACACTATTGATGCTCAATACTGGGAACGCAAGTCCAAGGTCAATTGCCAGGCCAAGCCCACAACCTCCTCCTCGAAAAACACTGACAAGCCTTCTGCCTCGTCCTCTCACACCTCCAACCCCAGTGGCTTGAAGGACTCCAAAGACTCCAGAGAGTCTAAGGGGAAGGCCACCTCCTCAACTCTGAAGCCCGATCTCTCCTCCAAATTAGGGAGTGCTTCGACAATAAACTTTGCATGTTCTGTGGAAGCGGTGGACACATGGTCAAGGAATGTCCTAAATCCACCTCCAGAGCATCCAAAGCCCATGCCACATCCACCAAGGCTCCGGAAACCCAACCAGAGGTCTCCTGGGAGACAAAAAAATAATCAGCAACCTCCATGACTCCGCATGGGTAGGAGGTTGTGTTGAACCTGACCATGCACCCAAGGAGATTAGACTCAACGCGTCCACTCTCTCTGATCCCAAATCTCTTATGCCCTCCATTTCTTTAGCATCTTACCCTATTGCCCCATTTTCCACTCTCATAGACTCTGGCTCCTCCAATTGTTTTATAGATACAGCATTTATTAATGAACATAATCTTTCAACTTACCCTGTGCCTCCACTACAACTCCACCTCTTCGATGGAACCTTGAACTCCACCATTACTTGAGCAATCAATCTCCATGTCTGTTTCAAAACTGGTGATATCACTCCAATGACATTTTATGTCACTCCGTTGGATGGCTCCTGCTCCCTTGTACTCGGACACAACTGGCTCACCCGCTACAATCCGTTGATTGATTAGGTTTTGAGCAGTATCTCTTTCTGTTCACCTGAGCAGCCCATGCCAACAAAGCCGAGCTCTCCTCCGCAGCCTCTGACCCCTCTAGTCAAGGCTGAAACTCCATCTCCTGATCCACCAAGTTTCTCCGACCACAAGGCTCCCTATAATGCACTAGTAAGTGCACCTGCATTTGCTCTAGCCTGTCGCCTAGAAGGCTCCGTGCAGTATAGCCTGCAACTCCGTCCTCAAGATACCCATCTACGCTCCACCTCTTCTGAGCTCAAAGAAATCAATCTCTCCGGAGTCCCTCTGGAGTATCATGACTTCACTGATGTTTTTAGTAAGCAAAGGGCTGACACCCTAGCACCCCATTGTGAGTATGACCTCAAGATCGAGCTCAAAGAAGGAGCTAGTCCTCTACTGGGTACCATCTACTCCCTTTCTCCCTCCAAACTTGAGTCCCTCTGAGCATTCCTTGATGAGCACCTCTCCATTGGATTTATCCAACCCTCCTCTTCCTCCCATGCCGCTCTGGTCCTCTTCGTCTGCAAAAAGGATGGTTCCCTCCACCTCTGTGTTGACTTCAGAGGACTAAACAAGATCACGAAGAAAGACTGCTACCCACTGCCCTGCATCTCTGATCTCCTTGATGCTCCGAGCCATGCTAAAATCTACACCAAGATTGATCTCTGGCACACCTATCACCTAGTCCGCATCACAGAAGGAGATGAATGGAAAACTTCCTTCTGCACTCACTATAGCTCCTACGAGTGGTTGGTTATGCTGTTCGGACTTACAAACGCTCCTGCAGCATTCCAGCAGTTTGTCAATACAATCTTCATCAACCTCCTAGATGTCTGTGTTATAGTCTACCTGGACAACATCCTAATCTACTCCACCAATATGGCCTCCCACAAGGAGTATGTCTGTGAAATCCTCCGTAGGCTCCACATGCATGGACTTTATGCAAAGCCCGAGAAGTGTGAGTTCCACACCGACTCCACTGAGTACTTGGGTTACCAGCTCTCGCCCTCCAGACTTACTATGTCTCTGGAGAAAGTCAAATCCATCCAGGAATAGCCCAAACCCCACAAGGTTAAGGACATCCAGTCCTTCCTGGGGTTTGCCAACTTCTACCAGTGTTTTATCCATAATTACTCTGACATTGTTGTCCCTTTAACCTGTCTTACTCGTAAAGGAACTCCGTGGTCTTTCAACAACTCCTGTCACTTGGCCTTTCAGGCCCTCAAGGACGCTTTTACCTCTGCCCCCATTCTGACACACTGGATGCCCAACACTCTGCTGATCATTGAGACAGACGCCTCTGACTATGCCATTGCTAGCATCCTCTCCATCCATTGCCCGGATGACGAGGTCCACTCCATGGCTTTCTACTCTCGGACTTTGTCTGCCCTGGAGCTAAACTATGACACTCATGACAAGGAGCTCCTTGCTATCCACAAGTCCTTTTGGACTTGGCATCACTATGTAGAAGGGGCTAGCACTCTGATTGACATCATCACTGACCACAAGAACCTTGAGTACTTTGCGACGACTAAACTCCTGACTTGCTGACAGGCTCAGTGGTTGGAGTTCCTCTCCTAGTTTAATATGATCGTCCATTTTCACCCTGGACACCTCGGAGCTAAGCCTGATGCCCTCACTCACTGATGGGATGTCTATCCCAAAGAGGGGGATAAGGACTATGCTCACATCAACCCTCACAATTTCCGCCCTGTCTTTACCCAGGAGCAGCTCACATCGTCCCTCCAAGCTTCATCCTTAGCAGCTCCTGTACTCCGCTTCAGTTCCTTGTTTGACGAGGAACAACTCTACTCTGATATACTCACTGCACTGCCTAGCGATCCACTGGCTAGTATCCACATGTCTGCTCCTGAAGCCCCTGACTCCCGTTGGTCAGTTGACTCTGAAGATTTCCTCCAACTAGACAACCGCATCTATGTCCCCGATGCAAATGATCTTCGTCTTCAAGTCCTCCAATACAAACATGACCACCTGCTCTCAGGACATTTCAGACAAAACTGGACATTAGAGCTTGTTTGATGAGAATACATTTGGCCAGGGGTCCAAACCTTCGTAAAGGACTATGTCTCCTCCTGCACATCCTGTGCTAGAGCAAAAGTCCCTAGACATAAGCCCTATGGACTCCTCAAGCAACTCCCCATCCCTGAGAAGCCATGGAACTCCATCTCCATGGACTTCATCAAACAACTCCCTCTGTCCTCCGGTTTTACCTCTATCCTAGTCATAGTAGATCGATTATCCAAGCAATGTGTGTTTATCCCAACACATGACACCATCACTTCCCCGGAGTTAGCAAAACTCTTCTTACTCCACATCTTCTCTAAGCAGGGAGTCCCTTCCCACATTACCTCCAACCAAGGCTCCGAGTTCATCTCGCACTTCTTTAGGTCCCTTGGTAAAGCCCTTGACATCCAACTCCACTTCACCTCTGGTTATCACCCGGAGGGGGATGGACAAACAGAACGAATGAACCAAACACTGGAACAGTACCTGGGCATCTACTGCAATTACCAACAGGACAACTGGTCCAAACTCCTGCCCCTTGCGGAGTTTGCCTACAACAATGCTCCAAATGCTACTACAGGAGTATCTCCATTCTTCGCCAACAAGGGCTATCACCCCAACATCTCCATCCATCCCAAAAGGGACCTCACCTCTAAATGAGCTCGCAAGTACTCCGTCGACCTAGATTCCCTCCATGAGTTCCTTCATGAAGAGATGGCTGTTGCCTAGAAATGCTACCAAGGTCCTGCTGATGCCAAACGAAGTCCAGCACCAGACATCCAAATAGGAGACCAAGTCCTCGTGAAAGCAAAGTACTTCCACTCCACTCATCCCTCCAAAAAGCTCTCTGATAAGAACCTTGGTCCGTATACAGTCATTGTGAAGCCAGGGACTCATTCCTATACACTCTGACTACCTGACACCATGAAGTCCATACACCTGGTCTTTCATGTTTCACAATTAGAACCAGCAACCCCAAATGTCATCCCTAATTGCATGCAAGCTCCGCCCCCTCCAATCAAAGTCAACAGCAAACCAGAGTATGAGATCTCCGAAATTCTTGACTCCAAGATAGACTGCCGCCGACGCAACTGCAAACTCCTCTACTTAGTCCAATGGTCCGGATATGAAGGGACTAATGAAGAAACATCCTGGCTACTAGCTACTGAGCTAGGTCACGCCTCCGAGCTAGTCCAGGATTTCCATCTCTGATATCCAGAGAAACCTGGGCCTAACCCTGTTCGACTAAAACTCATCATTACCTACACTATAAAACCTCTGTCAGATATAAACGATAGACTAGGCGCTTAAAATCGTTTTCCTCCCCACTATCAAACATGAATGTTACTCTCACCCCCACCCAACATACCATTGTCCTAGTGGTTGTAATCGTATTTGTTTGTCTCAGTCTACTTATCATCTGGTGGTGGATTCGTCTCTCTTATCTGTTGACCAGGGCAAGACCATTAGACCCTATATCAGCAGCTGTAGCAGTGTTTGACACTACTGCAACTGAGGTAGCTTTAACAGTTTAAACCCCTAACTCAGCTCTGAATCTCTGGCCATCACTCCACATCAACTCTGGACAAGATAACGACAATCACGATTATACTATCTACCGGAGGTGAGCAACTATCTATACCACCTCATCTCCTCCCTCTGCATCCTCTTCCTCCCCTTCATTGTCCTCTTCATTGCCCTCCACCATAACCCTGGTATCCTTTTCTGTCTCCTTCTCCTTGCCCTTGTCTCCCCCAACCACTGACTCCTTCTCCTCCCTCGCCAGCTCCGATGCATCTCTCTGAGCCACATCTGACCCGAGCCCCTCTGACTTCTCCTCCGACTTGGCCCCATAAACCTCTGCACCCTTTAACTTGAAAGCTGGCAGAGCCACTTGTTCTGAGTATCCAGGTGCTTGTTCTGTGCCTGGATGGCCTTGAGGATGCCCCTAAGGACATCCACGAGGGGGCCCATCCCCAGGATGGGGGTGGTCTCCATGGTCTTCTTGGGATGACTGGGCCCCGCCTCCACCTCCGCCTCCAGCCTTCATTTCTTCATCTTCCTCTCCGGCTTGTCCTTGCATCCGGGGCAGTTGCACTTTGCCTTCACCTCCTAGCATTCAACGCAGGAGGTGGACTTACCAGTCCCATGGGGACAGTCAAGACCCCGCTTGTCACACCAAATGCAAATTGGCAGTTCTGAGGAGAACCGCTGCTTGCCTTTGTCATTGGCTCAACAGGCCTGTTTCTCCGAGGCCTACTCTGTCAGTATCAGCTCCACTGTCACAGCATTGGCAGGTGCACCTTTTTGGCCACCTCCTTGGCCTTGCTGCACTCCTCCACTGCCCTCCACTGCTCCTCTGCCCTCTTCTTCTGCTCCTCATGGGCCCTCTTCTCTGCTTCCTCATGGGCTTTGCATTCTGCCTCTTCACAAGCTCTGTGCTTGGCCTCCTCCTTGTGGACCTTCTTGCGATGTTGTCACTCTGTAAACTTGGCCGTGGTGATGCCTTCATTGTCGTTGTCGCTTTCAATAAGGCGGTTGTTGGGCCAGGTACTAATGGCGCCAGTGGGGGCAGGCATGATGGTAGTCAAAGGTAAAGAGGTGTAACCGAGTCTGGCGGGCTTTTATACCTCAGGACAATAAGCGAAATTTCAAACTCTGATGGTCCACACTTTGTATTGTGGGCCTTCAGGGGTTCAGGTCTAAAGGGGGGATACTGTCATGATCATCATTTTTCATCTAAGCCTATCTCTGAACTCTGCTTTTATACTCTCGATCTCTGGTGCGTTTTCTATCTTATCGCACCCAGAGATAGTAGGACTTTGTTTCATCTTGATCTCTTGTCTATTATTAAGCCTTCACCATATTTAGTAACTTACCACATTTAGACATTCTTCCGCTGTGCCTGCATTTCATGCACAGCTCCTGTTCTAGAGTAACTGGAGTACAGCTCCGGCACATGTTACCTCCAACCTTAGACTTAGTAATTTCTTACAAAGACACTTGTCAGTCTTACAAATCCATAGCCCTGATCTCCATATAAATAGTGTACTCATAGTCTGTACATACTTCAGTTTGAATATTAAATTAGTCTCTACTCCTTGCTCTCACTTGAGTACTTAGTACTCTCCCCTGATTACTTCTGACCTCCGACCCAAATACAGGACAGGACTTTGACAATGGCGCACCACATAAGGTGAAGCCAATGTCCCATCTGTCCAGAACTCCGAAGTTTCGGAGTTCCCCTCAGGAGTTGACCTGGACTTAACAAAACCCTTATATACAATGTTTCCAACTCCTGTGTCTATGGGCCTCTTTATATACCATGCCCCTATCATCTATGCTACACTCCTAGAAATATTTCACCTCCTATTCACTACCTCTTGAGATAGTAGGTTAATCTAATCCAACAGATCTTTGCCCAGGGCTGACTAGTACTCTGTGCTTGTGCTCACTCCATACTCTCTCTACATATCATAGCCACACCCCCTTTTTTATTGTATATAGATATGCTTCACAATACATATTATATCTTATCTCATCACACTCTTGGTAGTGTCCAAAGAATCAATAGATCTCAAATAGAAATTCTATGTCAGGTAGCATGTGAATGTCATACTATATAATTCTATTTGTTTTTTATACTAAAGGTGTCTTAAATGTCATTGTAGGGCAAGGTTTGCTTATATATGACATTAGGTTCTCTCAAGGGTTGATTTACTATTTGTAGAACTAAAGCTAAAAAATACTCTTGCTGACAAATTTGAGCTTACTATAGTTTACTCAAGTTCCTATATGTTATCATTTTAGAATAGCTTCACCTCTTCACTTAAAGACAAATATCAGTCATAGTAGAAAGTACATGATGCTACTAACAAGGATAATAACACATCTAGAGGTAAATATCACACCAATCCTATAACAGGCCAGTTGAATTGTCTACCACTTATCTTTGAATTAAAAGTACAATGTCAATCCTAGCAAGATCTGTATAAGTCAAAAGTATTGGCTAAATCCTGTCACCTCCTATTAAGTATTCTAATATAAGGAGTATTCCTAACCCTATAGCTGACTCTGAGAAAAAACAGCTTGATAGACTTCAGTGCCTACTTCAGTGAATTGAATGATTGTCATGACTGGGTGTAACAGGTCAGCAACAGTTTGACTGAAAGCCCAATCTGTGTCACCAAAGACAGTTATCTTCAGTTCCCATTTAGTCTAAATGTGATATGTATATCAGTTTCTCATCATAGCAGAGAGAATTTATTAAGACTACAATATTTTAATTGCAGATAAACAATATCCTGTTGACAAATCATGTATATATTGTAGGTGAGATAGCAAGATTAGTAGTATACTACTGATAGCTAAGGATTACATAGAATGTCTCTTTATCAACAAAGAAATGGATGTAAAATTCTCCCCCACACTCCAAGCTATTGTCACAAGTCATATTTTCTGATACCTGAGAACAAACTTTAGAACAAGTTGAACCACTTGGTGTACATTGTCCAGGCATGGCACATAATATCACTTAATAATTGACCATCATGATGAATCTTATGGCACACCAGGAACATTTCTATATGAGGGGCAGGAGTGGCAACATGGAAGCCATTAAGCACCTGGTCACATGCAGGAGAGAAACTGAAAAATTGAACATAGAGCAGGGGATCTGATAGAGGATTGGTACAAGGTTGCAAGATAGCCTGCACTTGTGCAATAGCATAATCTGGATAGTGATCAGAAAGTGATATCAACCAAGGAAGACACATATGCTCATTGTTCATGTTTGTAGAGATAAGCTCACTGCTCTTGTAAGTGAGAAGGATTGTGTTTGCACATTCAAATGGTAGGGCATCACTTGAGGGCACTGTTTGAACTGTCTGAGAAGGAACAAAGAAGAGGATGTTTGGGGCAGAACAGTGTTGAATACAAAATTTGTCTCAAATGTAGAGTGTAATAAAGGAAGGGGGTAGTTTGGAGTAGTATAGCAGTGGCCAGTATAATCATAATATGAATGGCCTGAGAAGAAGTCCTCCAAAGCATCACAAAAATTAGAGATATCAAGTGTTTGAGAGACAGCATTGATGTCAAGGTCAGGGAAGTGAGGGCAGATAGCAAGGAGGATGGTGCTCTTCAAGTTACATATGAGATATGGACAAAATGCTAACCCAACATATTGTATACTTCTCAGATAACTTTTTGTACCAAGGTTTATAACTATGATCATCAAACAAATTGAAGAACAAATTAGCCAAAAATTACCTGATATATATGATGTTAATGTGCATGGATAAGCTAAGTCATACATATAATGTACATCAAATTTGAATTTGTATACAAAGTATGGTGACCTAGCAAATTGAAAACATATTGAGAGCATAGTTTCCATATGTAGATGAAACATATTATATACATGAGATATGGAAAATTGAAAATTTATTCAGGACATGCATATGACTATACTGGGCACCAAATTCATTCTGTAAATTCTGAAAATGAGGAAAGAACATATGAGGGCCCCATTTAGCAACTCACTCAGAGACTCACTCACTGGACCATACAGTAGGCTGTTTGGTAGTTTATTTGGGAGCATAATGACTCTACACAAATAAATTAAGATCAATGAGGCTGAGGATAAGCAAGGTCAATGTATCAGCTCAAGAATGGAAATTGTGTTTTGGGCAAAGAGCAGTGAGTGAGCTCCATCATTCAAGTCCTAGAACCAATGATCACTGTACCAGTTGCACATAAGTCCTGTAATCACTGCTGACTTTGTGTCCTTGCTACATGACTCCCAATGGTACATTAATGAGGTTTTGCCCACTTTTTCAGACATGGTTTCTACTCTGAAAGCTGGTTTATAACTCTCAAGTGCTTTAAATAACAGAGAAATGGAAGGGCTTAGCCAGGGGAGTTCTACATGTCTAAAGGCCTTTGGCTTCTGAACAGGTGGACAATAAGTCTCATCACAACTCATCCCCTTGACACCAAGTTGCTCAATGATGCTGGAGATAGCATTACATTTCACAGGATCTTGAGAATGATTCTGTGATACAATTCTTTTATGCCTGGCAAGTATCTAGAATCTCAAATGCAGGCACAAGTGTGGAGAAAAGGCTTAACAAACCTCATTGTGACAAGAGATCCTTCTCTTGTCTTTCAATCATTTCTCTTCCTACATACAGGAGGCAGATACAAGTTTATCTTGCTTATCAATAGCAGAATTCTCAATCTTGGTCTTTTTGCAATGAGCCTGACGCAGTTCATGGGTGATAACATTCTGGCTTGGATCAGAACAAGGGGGGTGCATAGAACTGATAGGATTGTGTATCATATGGGGTGAGAGAACACTGCCAGGCATAATGGGGGTTCACCTGCTTGAGGCCACATCAGGAAAATGGTAAAGAAACAATAAAGATATATATAGCTTTATCTATTTAATATACTCTATGATCTACTGTCTTAATGATATACACATTGATCAAGCTATCTGTTTACTGAAAGCATTTGTAGTGTAGTTCCAGAGCTATAACCAAGCTTATTCAGATAATATTTCATAGTCATTCAATAATGGATAAGACATTATCAGACATTATCATTGGCCATCCTAGCTTTTAAATTTTAAAAATTTCACACTCAAATTATCATTAGATCCTCAATCTAGCTTGCTTTCAATCAAAGGATCATTCTTTATATTGTTGACTAACCAAACTACTATAATAGACTATAAGTAAGACTATTGAAAAGACAAAAAAAGCGAAAATTTCACACTAAAAAACACTTACAGTTGAGTTCACACAAGTCCAAACTCATCTTGTAATAAACTCTAACACAAGTTAGAATGATTCTTGATGCAAGATAAAACTTGAGATCCAGAGTGAAGCAATAGAAAGAAACAGAAAGATTAAGTATATGGTCTGGCTAAGAAGAATAAATTCAGTAATAGTGCAAAGGCCACAAAGGACATCATTGGGGACTGTGCCTGCAGCAACAACTGGTAACAGCTTCTCAAGGTCCTGATGGTCCTTTCCTGATGTCTGCCTGAGGGTGGAGATACCATTTGGCCAGTGTTGAGTCCTGGTTCATGGTTAGAGGACTGAGAGGCAGTAGTCCAACTCTGCTCCACCAATGATATTGATTACCAATTGTATGCAGTGATCATAGTATAATTTATGCCTCTTTGGATGTCACATCATCACACACAGGGGGAAAGAGAGTGCATAATGTATTGTAGGATGTGTACAATACATGGAGATGAAGTGAGATGTAGTTATGAGGTGCATGAGGGGGTGGGTGCAAGTACTAAGCACAAGCCAGCCTAGAACAGGAACTCTGTCATGTAGGTGTGAGCTGCAAGAGTAGGCTAGAATCTTACAGGCCAGAGATGATGGGTTTCCCATTCAAGGCCCTGGAAGAGCTGTAAGATGGTACATCTCAAAAGGGTGCATTGAGGGAGAGGTATGGTGGGTATGAAGAATGAGCAGAAAAACACAGCAAGGGCATTGAGGATGAGCAAGAAAGTGGTGATGTAAGAAAGAGAAAGATGCCGCACTGCTACTCATGCTTGTCTGAAGATATAGCACTGTAGCGATGCTCATTCCTCACATGGCTCAGCATATCACTTTTTGCATGTCACATCATTGTATATGGAAGGAAAGAGAGTACATAATGTATTGTAGAATGCATACAATACATGAAGATGAAGTGGGATGTGGCTATAAGGTATTTGAGGGGGTGGGCACAAGCATGAAGTGCAAGCTGGCCTAGAGTGGGGACTCTGTCATGTAGGCATGAACTGCAATCCTAGCTGAGTAATAGAGGGTGATGACTAATAACATGTACAGCAAGTGGCTATACACTTAGGGAAAAGGAGGAAGGAGGAAGAGAGAGACTTACTGGATCAGCACTGTACTGGGGGAATGGTGTATTGTAGGAAGACATGATGTACATTAGGTTTTGCTTGAATGTACAGGGCAAGGATTTGTGTGTGCTTTCATAGGGATGACAGAGATGTGTCACTAGCCCATTAGCCCTTGACTTTGACAACATCAAAGGGGACATTGTAGAGTAGGTATTTTAGAGTGGACCCAATGCAGATTCCACGCCCCTTTAGTGGTGGGGAGCCAGATGCTTTCAGTGCTACATCAATTACTTTGAGGAATTTTGAACAAGTTAGAGAGGAGAGCCCATCTTTGGATTTGTATGCAAAGAGGTGGGCTGAGGCAGGTAGGTCATTGATGGTGAAATGAAGCTCCATGGCTTGAAAGGGATCTGAAAGGCCATCTTATTTGGCCCAGTTGACATCCTTGCCAGTTGAAGAAGTCTTGGTATAGGGTAAGTGGAGGGATACAACTACTAAGCTGTTGTGGTCTGTTTGTAGGGATAGGTTCACTCACGTCATGTGGGTGCTTGGGTTAAAAGATTTGAGGTTGGGGACTGTGAATTCACCTGTCTGTGCTGTGATGTAAAAAAGAGAGGTGAGGTAGGCAAAAACAGCTGTGTCAAGGAGAAATGATAAGTTGAGGTGTATGTGTATCTTTCAATGATGTCCATTATGTATGGCAAGTGGGGTGGGTGTTTGGAGGATGGTAGCACAAGTAATTTTACAGCTTTTAGTAGGGCATCAGTTTCTTGTTGGTTCAGTGACCACTCTACTCTGTGGATAGTGTGCCAGGTGTATATGACATTGACATAATTGGCAATAGTGGATCCTATATATGATCCTGCAAGTATGATGATAAAAGTGTACAGGACTTCAGCAGAGACTGGGGCATGCTGTTCTTCAGGGATTTCTTTCTGATCACAAAAGGTGTGGAAGATGAAAAGACCAGTGCCATATGTTGTTTTGATGGAGTCTGCCCCAGCCTGTGTGATGACATCATATAGCTGCTGGGTGTCTGGGAGGCTGAAAATGGGGAGCATTGCCTCAAGATTGGTAGGATAGGGCTTCCCTTCTGGGAAAATGAGGGGTGCATGGGTGAGCTTTCTGTGCAGGAATCGTGGCTTGTGTAGGGTGTGAGTCCAGTATGTTTTCTAGTCAGTGTTAGTTTGTATATATTTGATATATTTGTTGTCTGCTAGATGAACTGTGTGCTTCTTGATGTCCTACATGAGTTCAAGAAAAGTGGATGGGTGTGAGAAGGGGATATCTTTCAATGGTTCTCATAGAATGCCAAGTTTGTAGGAGATGCAATCAATGTCATCCATTTCATAACAGAACTGAATGTCTGCAGGGGATCAGATGAAATGGGTTGATAGGTCAGCTAGGGGGTGGGAGCAGTCTTCATTGAATTCCTCATGGGAACTATTAGATAAAAGACTGCCAGATATCCAGGAATGGCTGCCACAAGCTGATAGCCCACTTTGTGTGTGGATGCAGTATGCTGCTTGACTCCTGAAGTGGTTATATTCACTGAGTGTGTTCCTTGGGATATGGATGAATAAGTGGTCATCTACCCAGCAGTGAATGGGACCAATGCCCAAGGAGCATATGATGTCTGCTCCTACACTTGCAAGGTTACCATATAGACCTCCTGAAGGTCCAACTTAAAAGCAGACAGAGGTGTCAATGGTGAAATGGGACTTAGAAAGGTGGACAACAAGGGTATGCTATTGAGAATGGTGGAGGGGGATGGTATGGTAAGCTTTAGCAACATCTCAAACTGCACCCTGTAAGCCAGGGGGTAGGTTGGCTATTACTAATGAAACAATCTCAAAGGTACTATATGGGGCTGGGAAGGCATCAGAGTTAACTAGAGAGTTTATGGAGGAGACAGAAGAATATGAGTGTGGGAAAGATAGGTTCTATGCTAGACACAATTGTCCTGGTTTGCCTGGTTTAGACATGAGTGATAGCATGGATATTTGAAAGTGGCCAAGAGTCTGTTCTACCTCATTGTAGAACAGTGGTCCTAAATAGTGCCCATTGGCAAATTTCTTATGTACTATCTTATCAAAAATGGTATGGTTCTTGTTATGATTTCTCTTGTCTTGCTTAGTCATGCATATTCTGGATGCTTTTCTTTTTCTACAATTACTCACTTCCTCTTAGTCATCAGCCTGATGACTCATCATCATCTCCTAATTGTAGTTCTTCCATCATTTTCTTGGACATTCTATGCAATTCCATCACATTCCATTTAGTCATCTTACTGACTGATCCTGTGTACCATTAGTTCTTTCATATTCTGTTGGTTTCTATACCTTAGGTATATAAACCTTTCCTTCTTCTCCCCTTTTCCTTTCCTTAAGCTAGTTCTCCTCAGAGTTACTGCCTGTATCTCTAGACTAGCAATCCATTTGGTTTTTCCTCTCATCAGCCTTCAATTCTTTGAGCCTCCATCTGTACTCTGAACAGGTAGCTTGTCTTTGCCTTTGAACCCTTGTCCTCAGGTATTAAGTTCACCACTTTGTGAACAACACCTTGACCTAGTTGACAACTTGTCTCCTGGTACTTTGAAAGATCTAGTCAACAACCAATTGCCTAGTGTCTCTAGTTGACAACCAATCACTCAGTACCTCATCTTAGGCTTTTCTAAGACTATGTTTTGCTCTACCTGGACCAAGCATAATAGTTCTCCTTGATTGAGGGATTATTAGGTGATGAGAATGAGCAGAGTAGAGGTGGGATGTTGGCCATGAAACCATGGGTGAGATCATTGACTATGGTTTGGTATTTATATAACAGGTTTGCACAATATAGATGTACATGTCATGCATTAGGTTTATAGAGAATTAGTGCACATGAATCTTTGCATGTGTAGACATTGTTGAGCACTGTGCCCTTGTTTGCCACATCTGGGGTACTCATGTTTGGCTGATCAGTGGGAGCACAAGCATCCACTTGGCTTTTGCTAGTCATTACACAAGAATGGGAGAGGGGGTTCTGTCCCAAAGGGTGCTGCTATTGCATTCATGGATGTGGTGGGAGTGCCTCTCAAGGCATTTAGGGCAAGTGGAGTGGCATTGGAAGGGGTTAGTGCAGATGCATTTCAGTGCATGTGTATTCTCTGATGCTTTCTTTGAAGGGGGGACAGGGATTGCTAAGGGTGCATAGTTGTGGAATGAGGCTGTGTTTGAGGAGGGGATTTGGAATGTGAGTTGTGGTAGCATTCAGCATTCCAGTCTGCATGCATGTAGCATTTCCAGGAGCACTGGGTGTCTGGGGATGGTGGTCTGCTGTTACCCAGGAGTGCTTCAACCTGAGGGCATTAGGAAAGCATGTATGAGAGGGCACATCAGTAAAACAGCAATTTTAGCACACACTGTCATGGTGTTACAGCATATTACAGTATTATTACAGCATGTTACAGCACAACAGTCACACATCATCACACTATCATGGTCACACAGGCATCACAGTAAGTCACACAATTCTCACAAGTTGATGAGTCCATACAACCTTATAGGCATATGTATAGTCCCAAGTACCAATCAAATACTTGGTCTCTAGCTCTAGCTCTAGTCATCTGAGGCTACACTTTGCTATAATCAGATCAAGCATAACACGCTGTAAGATAAAGAGCCTACAAGTATTCCCAATATGGTTGATATCTTTGCACTAGATGATACTGACATGGTCTAAGTACAAATTCTATGCTGTTCATAACTCAAATTACCTGACTCATGAACATGTTAACCATTTTATTAGTTTGGAGTCTCTTCCATGTTCCAATTCAAAATTCCTGCCTACTTATAGATATTAAGTGCTTGAATATTTTGCAGTTAGAGTCATTTCCATATCATACTCCATGTTTTCATGTCTTACAGATGCTATCAATGCTCACATTGATACTATGCTAGCATAAAGTTCCACTTTGAACTTTGAACTTGAGTCTTAAGTCTATATTATACTAGTAGGTTTGAAGAGTCAAATATAATGTATTTATCAGAGCTGGTGTGCAAAACAATGAATTTATATTGTGATTTTTGAGCTGCTAAGGTGTCATTCTGTAGTGGTGTCTATTATGACTTTTACTAGTTGTATGACAATATTAACCAAACTTCAAGCCCAATAATAAGATCCCAATATTGTAGCTTCTAAGTCAGGAGCCCTGATATTCCTCAACACAAATGTCAGAGAAGCTCATTCTTATTGATGGAAGAAACTGACTTAGAGAACACATTGGACCCAGTTTGTATGCTAATCATTTTTGTATTAGTGACAATGTATATTGCTAAATGGGCTACTAGGAAGCATCCACCAGACAACTGATCTTGTAGATGACAAAGAAGTCATCATCAAAACTACTCACATCTAAGCAATTCCCTCTATATTCAGATATAAGTTTATTGTTCTCTTATAGCTAAAAAACATCAAGGATATTCCACAAGTGTTTTGAAGAGTAAACTATATATACTTGTCCTCAATCTATTGAGTCCCTCTATAGAGAAGATATTCAAGGCCAGTAAGTGTACTTTCTCACACTAAAGTATGGCAAGTATTGCAAAGCAATTAGTGTGTGATAGTGTTACGCTTGTACCGGGTAGGTCCAAGTCGTAGCCTCAAAGAACAGTGAGTTCGATGGTTCAAGTGAAGCGAGGAGTCAAGTCAGACAAACTGAGATGACGAGGTCCACAAATCAGATATGATTGAGGAGATCTAGCTTGGAGAATACAAGTATGCTACTGATGGCTTTATATACCCTTGAGGTGGGATAAGAAAAGCGGAAGGAGAACTCCTTGGGTAACCATCAGTACAGCAAAGCACAGTCCGCAGTAAGAACAGGAATCCGCAGTAGGCGATGATTCCGCAGTATCAAGATGAAGATGAAACACTAAAGCTATGGAGGATAGATGCGATGACGAGGGATGAGTCATGATATCTAGGTCATCGAGAAAAGGAATGCTGTCTGTTATGTGAGAATATACATCCAATAGAAGAAGAAGAACAATGCAATGAGTACAATTGGGAGAAAACGAAGGGTAGCCCGCCCACAGATCAAGGCGAGTTGTAACATTACCTCCCGTCTATCCCGAAGACTACCAGGTCTTCGACCATTGACTTGGTCGTTGAGGCGATCTAGTCAGTCCTGGGTAGGGGATCCCGTTTCGTTTGCTCGGCCAGCGTCATCCGCGATCTCTCCATCGCTAGAATTGTGCAGAGCCAAGTCCTCCACTTGCTGCTCCAAGTCATAAAGGTAGATACCTTCATCGTCGGTCTGGGTATGGTGGGGAGAGTCCAGAATGATGTGTACGACGCGAGGTGTGGGTCGGATGGTGGGAGTGGAGGGATAATCGCTAGGAGCAGGAGAGGTGGATCGGTCAACGATGTGAGCCTGGGGAGGTGGTACAGGAAGAGGAGGGGGAGACGAACGATACTCCCGGTGATGTTCTCGGACAAAGTCAATGACCGACTGGAAGTTCAGGTCATAAAGGGCGTTCAGAAGGTCCCTTTTCTGTGTCTGGAGAGCGTGTCCGGCGAGGGTTAGGTCAAATCGCCCGGCGACTTGGGTGGGGAGTAGGTTGGATAACGCTACGTTCATCTGGAAAGAGCGAACAAGGAGATGGAATAAAGATTGTTCGTCTAGGAGACGAGAGAGGGGTTCTGCATAGGATCTATCGCGGAGAAAGTGGTCGATGTGGATATAATCAAGTTCTGAGGATTCCTAGTGGTGGAAGACGTGGGTAGGAAGCATGGCAAGGTGACGAGCAGTGGAGGAGGTTTCAATTCGGGAGAGTTCAATGGCCATTGCAAAGACGTTTGGCGGTGAGGAGGAAATGGGTGGAAAGCTGAGCGACTGTGGGCCAAACTGTGGGATATCGTCGTTTATAATCTCCGAGAACGTCCTTGGCATTGGACAGGTTTCGTTCGGGTTCCCATGAGTTGTCACTGGTTGGATAGCCTTTCCATTTGATCAAGAACTGCCTCCGTGATGGTGGTCCTCAATGGTGCAATACCGCTTCGACTTCGTATTATTCTTCTCCGCTGATCAGATCAGGTGGTGGCGTCGGGAAGTTCTTGCCGTACGTTTCATTTTCGATATAGGGGGAGAGAAGGGAGGCATGGAATACATTATGAATGCGCCATGTTTTGGGGAGTCGTAGTTTGTATGTGATGGGCAAAAGCACTTCAGTGATGGAAAACGGTCCTTCTCTCTTGGGTAAGAACTTGGGATCTGGGGCCACTCGGTTGAGATTCCTCCCTTCTAACCAAACCTTATCTCCTTTCTCAAAAGGGGTAAAGGAAACGTTTTATCAGCTCTTCATTACTTGCCGTGCTAGATCATGTGCAGCAAGGGCCTTGTTCCTTGCTGTGGTCAAAGCTTTGATCCGGGTCTCCGCAGCAGGAAGGTTTGATGCGATGATGACGTCAGGGAGTGCTCTGGGTTCGTAGCCCATCATGAGGAAGAAGGGTGACTGGTTTGTGATGGAATGAGGGCGATGGTTATGGGTGAATTCAGCAAGGGTAATGGATTCGGTCCAGGTCTCGGGTCGATTTCCGCAATAGATCTGTAGGTAGGTCTCTATCTCCTGATTGACTCGCTTGGTTTCTCCGTCGGTCTGTGGATGGTATGCGGTGGAAAGAGAAAGATTGTAATGTAATAGATGTCCAAGTTCTTTGGCAAAAGAAGATGCAAACTGAGGTCCTCTATCAGAAATGATTTTGTCGTAAAGTCCGAATCGTTTGAATACTTTTTTAAAAAAGAGAACAGCAATGCCTTCGGCAGTAATGGTTTTCATAGTAGGGCAGAGAATCACCCCCTTCGTAAGTCCATGGTCAACCACGACCAGGAGAGAATCGAAGCCAGAAGAAAGAGGAAGGTCCGTAATAAGGTCACAAGAGATTTGTTGAAAAGGTCGAGAAGTGGAAGAGGGAATGGGGAGTAAAGGAGGAGTGGTTGGGTGTGTACGTGCCTTATTCTGCTGACAAATGGCACAACCATCAACATAGGAACAGACGAAAGAGGCGAGGCCGGGCCACCAGAATTCAGAAGAAATAAGTTGGCAGGTTTTAAGAACACCCGGGTGGCCGGCGGAAGGGTGGTCATGATGTTGTGCAACAACCTGTCGGCAAAGGTCAGTATCATTAGGCACGTAGACCCTATCTTGAAAGGAGAGAATCTTTCCATCAAACTTCCAATCAGAAAGTCGAGAACAGAATCTGGCGGGGAGATTCTCCATGGTCTGTAGAGAGTCAAGGATTAGTGGGTCAGTGGCGGAGGAGGAAGATAGTTTTTCGTGAAGTGCAGTATTGATGAGGGATACAAAAAGGTCCGGGGGAAGGAGAATGGCATGATCATTGTCATCTTTAGCGTCAGATGAAAGAAGATCAGGTCGACGAGAAAGAGTGTCCGGGGCCGATAGGGATGTCCCGGGGACATGGTGGATTTTAAGGTCATAGTCTTGGATGTCGAGGAGCCACCGTGCTTGCCGTCTGTTCAGTTTCCTGGGTTCCTTGAAATAAGTCAGGTTTTTATGGTCTGTGACAACAAGAACCGGGAAAGGAGATCCCTGCAAATAGTGTTGCCAGGTCTTAAGGGCGCGGATTACGGCAAGAAGTTCTCTGTCATAGATGTCATAGTTCCGTTCAGCAGAGGAAAAGGTTTGAGAAATGTAACCACAGGGATGCCAGTCGCCGTTTTCATCCTGTTGTAGCAACAAACCCCCTGAGGCGTCCCTGGATGTGTCGGATGTGACAGCAAATTGCCTGGAGGTATCAGGAATGCGTAGTACTGGTTCAGAAAGGAAGATACCCTTTAGAGTAGAGAAGGCGGAGTCGCAGTCATCAGACCAATTCCATGGCATATCCTTTTTTGTGAGATCGAGAAGGGGTCTGGCAATGTCTGAGTATTTTGGGACAAATTGTCTATAAAAATTAGCAAATCCCAGGAAGGAGCGAACGTCTTTGACTTTGGCAGGGGTAGGCCAATCTGCAATTCCTTTGAGTTTTATGGGGTCCATTGCCAATTGTCCCAGTTGGGCGATCATGCCAAGGAATTCGACTTGGTCGACGTCGAACTTACACTTTTCTAACTTTAGGTGAAGATCAAGTTCCTTCATTCGTTGTAGAACTCGTTTGGTTCATTCCTCGTGGGTCTTCTGGTCAGGGGAGAAAATCAGTAAGTCATCCATGTAAATTACCAACCATCCTTCTGTGATCATATCTTGGAACGAATCGTTCATGAATCGCTGAAAGGTTGGTGGTGAGTTAGTAAGTCCAAAGAACATCACGGTTGGTTCAAAGAGTCCTCGATGGGTGATGAAGGTGGCTTTCCATTGGTCGCCATCTTTTATCCTTACATTGTTATACCCCCATCGTACGTCAAACTTGGTGAATATTTTCGCTCCACATAGTTTATCTGTTAAATTGGAGATCAGGGGAAGAGGATAAGCGTCCCTTACGGTATGTTCGTTGAGATATCGGTAATCTTGACATGGACGGAGACCTCCGTCCTTCTTTTTGACAAAAAAGAAAGGTGAGGCCTGAGGAGAATTCGACGGTCGGATCTTCCCAGACAGTAGGTTTTTGTCAATAAAGTTGTCCGCCGCAGTTCGTTTGTCAGGAGACAACGGGTAGATTTTTGATACTTTGGGGACGAAGGTGTCGTCAAGGTTGATCGGATGATCATATGGTCTGGAAGGGGGAATATGGTCAGCGGCTTCTTTGGTAAATACTTCCCTATATGCTTCGTATTGCGGTGGAAGTTCAACGGCTACTTTGTCTGCGTCCATGGCTAATTGGGTAGACGTCGTAGTTTTTCTTACGATTCATTCTAATCATAGAGTGGTTGGAGCATTGGGGAAGTATCTGGTAGCTGATTTCTGAATTCTGTTGATGGCATAAGTGTAATAAGCACGTTTCGTATACCTTTCGGCCGTTTCATAGTTAATGTAGTTTATTACCGCTTCCTGTTCTTCTTCTTCGGCAAAATAATGCTTCGTCGGCGGTGGGGGTGGTTTCCCTTTAGAGAGGTATGAGGCGCGAGATCCTTGATGTGCGAGGTAAAGGTCTAGGGATCTGTCCTTTTTTGAATCGATTTCCACCATCCGTTTCTTCCAATCTATCTTTGGCTGCGTTGCTTCAAACCAAGGCATACTCAGGATGACGTTTTCCCTTCCACATTGCATGACATGGAACGTCACCTTTTGGGAAGTAGAGCCTATTTGGATGTACAGGGTGGTTGTGAAGCGTATGGGTCCTTGTTTGTTTGTGGAATGGTCAGCATTTCGAACGGTAATGGGGTTGGTGAGTCAAGAAGTTGGGAGTTTATGTTTTCGTACGAAGTCCCAATCAATGCATGAAATATCCGCTCCAGAGTCAATGAGGGTGGCGGTGTCGATGGTTTTTAAAGTGGCTCCTGCTTCGATTACTCGGATGGGAAGGGTGAGAGCACAAGTAGCATTCTTGGCAATAATTACAGGAGCACACTGTACGGAGGGAGGAACTGACATCGACTCCAGTCCTCCGTCTAAAAATCCTGTTGATCGTCCTTGAGGATCCTGGAAAGGAAGGTGGCGTTGTCTTCGTCCTGAACTTCTTCTATCTTTGCCACTCCCTCTTCTTTTCCTACTGTCTTTACCTTTCATTCTTCTGTCTTCTTTGCCAGTCCTGGGTGGCCAGGACAGTCCCTGGCAAGGCCAGGCTTACCGCATTTAAAACACAGTCCTTTCTTCATCCTCTCCTCTCGTTCTGAGGGGGAGAGTCATATAGTGTCGACATCCATTGTGTTTGGGTCTCGTACCTTTGGTGTAGCTGCATATCTAGTGTGGGTTTGCGGTGAGGGGTGATTACTTCTGGTTCGGGATATAATAGTTCGAGATCGGTTCCAGTTATTGTGTAGGAGTTCCGCCTTCTTGCACCAATTGTCAAGCGTAGCAGGGATGGTTTCAGATTGATAAATGCGTCGCATAAGGGTAGGCTGAAGGCCTTCCGCGAAGAGTCTGCAGAGGACCGTCTGATCGCTAAGTCCAGCCCGTGTCGCCAATGAGCGGAAAGTGGCGATGTAGCTGAGGACGTCCTCCTTCTTTTGTGCCAGTCCTTGAAGTTGGTGAAGTGCGTTGCCTTTGATGTTGGTAGTCTGAAATGTGCTGTCAAGCGTCTTAAGAAAGTCCTGCCAGGTCCCAAAGGATTGGTTCTTCATTGCTGTCTCGATGAAGGAAGAGGCCCACTCGAGGGCGACCCCCTTTTTGCAATACGAGAGAGTCAACGCAATTTTCTTTTCATCGTCGGAGTAGATATGTCCGTTGATCATGAGATAGAGGAGGACCGAGTTCATCCAAGGGCAAAACCTGGTTTCGGTTCCATCAAAATCGTCTGGTTTGGCTAGAGAGAGCTCCTTCCCAGGGGATGTCACGATTGTCGGTTGAGATGTGGTCTGGGGAAGGACGGTGGTCGATGGATTGGTAGATTGGGAGGAAGGAGCTACTCCAGTCATAGGGTGGGTTCCGGATGGTCCAGACATAGTGGCAGGCGGTGGTGTGGAAGGCGAGGGCGTTCTGGGTGGTGTGGAGAAGAGAGGGTTTCAGGAGAGGGACGGTCTGGATGTCTTAGGTCCTTTCTGGTGGGGGTTGGCCCATGGTGGATTCGGGTTCGGGTTCGAAATCTTGGTGGTCCTTGCAGAGGCAAGGGTTCAGATAGTAAGCTAGATCTTTTGTTACACTTGTACTGGGTAGGTCCAAGTCGTAGCCTCAAAGAACAGCGAGTTCGGAGGTTTGGGTGAAGCAAGAGTCAAGTCAGACAAACTGAAATGACGAGGTCCACTAATCAGGTATGATTGAGGAGATCTAGCTTGGAGAATACAAGTACGCTACTGATGGCTTTATATACCCTTGAGGTAGGATAAGAAAAGCGGAAGGAGAACTCCTTGGGTAACCATCAGTACAGCAAAGCACAGTCTGCAGTAAGAACAGGAATCTGCAGTAGGCAATGATTCCGCAGTATCAAGATGAAGATGAAACACTAAGGCTATGGAGGATAGATGCGATGACGAGGGATGAGTCATGATATCTAGGTCATTGAGAAAAGGAATGCTGTCCGTTATGTGAGAATATACATCCAATAGAAGAAAAAGAACAACACAATGAGTACGATTGGGAGAAAACGAAGGGTAGCCTGCCCACAGATCAAGGCGAGTTGTAACATGCACTATCCCCGACTCCGACACAAACGGCCAGGCACCCTGCAAACGCAACCGTGCGAATATTTAACTAAATCGGTTGAGAAGTTATTCCCGACTCCCACGATAGTTGGCAAGGTTTTTCCCTCGCGGAAGATGTCCCCTTGGGTGGTACCCGTCACATTGTTCCAGTTGTTTGTAAGTACCTTGAGGAAATGTATGGGTTGGAGGCATCTGCTATGCTGCACAGAACCCATTCATGATCTATGCTTTCAGTGACGACTCTTGTTTATCCGCAGATGATCTTCTCTCTCTGAGTCCCCTTCACAAAATGAACTGAGTGCCAGTTCACCAACCTTCGGATGCGAGTTTTCCGTTAGTATAAGCAGCCATTCTCGCCACAAGACATCTAATGGGTGATCCAGCATATCATTGAGTGTGCATAGTACCTGGAATGCACAATGTGCATTGGTGCTGATTGTGTGACATTTATTGGAGTCGGGGACTGGTGCCTCAATTGCACCGCTACGATTATGTTGCTATCAACCAGATAGTCAGATAGTAACTACTATCTGGTAAGTGTTTGCCCGCCGTTTCACTGCATCCAAATCTCTTTTACTTCATTATCATGTTAAAGAGATAAAGGTTCGTCACAGTCCAGAACGATGTTGGTGTTGATGTGACGGGTTCAGGAAACCTCTATGGACTCGGGACATACAAAATGATGTTCCTGCTCAAGGTGACTAGATAATATTCTACACATTCGAGATTTGCCCACTGAAACAGTTGGCGAGAGGTCACTATGCCTAAATGTCCAGGCAAACTGCGAACTGATGAATGACTGGACGACGTTTCCCAAGACTCAAGAGTATGTCGGTACACCGGGGCACACCAAGTAGTACGGAGTGGAAATCAAGATGCAGGTGGTCAACGACGGGAGCGTGGTGTGCCTCATCGGTGTTTTTCCTGGATCGCCTGGCTCAATCTAACCAGATTGAGCTCACTGATGGTCACTGTTACCTATATTTTACAGACCAACACCGCATCTAGATCCTATCTGGTGATGACACCAGCATGATGTGTGCGGCGGGTTTCCGTTGTTCACATCCATTCTCCCGTAATACTATAGCAATACGACCAAAACATGGAGGGGGCATTCACTATTTCGGTTCTCCCTCTATGGGACGCACGTCTGATCCCTGTATCTCGGTCTGTTTGATATCTAGGACTCGACACTCGCATTCTCGACTGTGCGTCTCTTTGAGTCATTGACACATCTTGTATTCTTGTCACCCGCTCACTCATATATGGACAGTTAACAGGGGCACTGGCACGTCTCACGGGAGATTATACACTACTCGCGTTTTCCACGTTTGTGGACGAGCACTATAGGACGGTTGAAATGCGTGGTGGGTACGGCAATGGCGTGCATTCTCTGCTGTTCAAGGAGTTTATTGGTGCGTCTCTTCCTTGTTCACTTTCTGCTTCATGGTCCGACATGGTAGAGAGCATGCGGTTTTTGACTGGATGATTGAACGCGGTAGCGGTCAAGTATGGTGGCAAACAAGTCGAGGAGGTACCTGGACCTGTGTGGGCTTGAATGAAAATGAATAGAGACTATGTGAGAAAGCTGGCTGGAAGTAACAGTACTCGAGTAGTGCGGCTCCATCGTATATTTTGTTCTGTATCATGATGTTGATGCCCACGTATTCAATAAACTGTTGGTAATATGAATCGGATAGGCTCCTAGCTAAGTACAGCAAAACCTATGAAGCTGGCTTAAGCACATGCACTGAGTCTGCACCACTCACGGTGAACAAATCGAGAACATGGGATCCAATTTGTGGGTCAATTCAGGGTGGTTCCCGTCCGTCAAGAACACAGCCATCAGGATAGCGGATTTGTCGCATTCTTAACAAGGTCCCCGATATTTTCCTTCAGCTAGCTTAAATCTCTGTCCACGACAAGACATCGTTCTGCCATGGGATACCGGAGCACCACGCTGTGCCTCGTCTAGACCCGACTTCTTGAAAGGTCCTGACATGTACTGCTTACGGATTCGGGGTTAATAACGGGCCTGCATTCGCTTCGCCTAACGCAGATGAGGCAATTGAGTATAAAAAGGGACACATACACAGTGATTGCATAATACAGTGTCAGCAAGTTGGGAGTGTGGAGCAGTGGAGAAATGGCTGGAAAGGTTGTCGGGACAAGTGGGAAAGTCGGTCTGTCTGGTTTTTCAAGGTCTAGGAAGGTGTCACATCCTGGATTCTGTTGGAGGGGAAATAATGGTGGGAGAGGGTGCTACAAAAAAGATGTTGATCTGATTAGCTGCTTGAACCGACCTCGGCAAGACAGTCGGTAGTGTCTGCGACTCACTGCGTGGGCTGAAATATTCCGTACGGGAGTGCAGAGGGTACGCATGTCGCGAGAGCACACTACACGCCTGTGACCATGAATCATCACATTAGGTAAAAGCATAGTAGACTCTCACCTGATGGTGAAAATTGAGTTTCAGATCCTCCACACCATTCCTGAAGACGCACATTGTTTTGTCCAACCAGATTGGACTAATAGCCAGAGGCGTCACCAGTCTAGTCGGACACTGCTGTAAAAGTAGTAGTCTGTATGTCTCTGCTTTTTCAGCGGCAGCTCCGGAGAGGTGGTTCCAGCAATGAGCGACGATGGGGGTAATGCAGTGAACACTGATGATTATCGTGCTTGATGGTGGAAGTGATCTTTGTGGCACAAGCCTTTTGACACTGGCCAATCACCCAGCGTAACGTCGTGCTTCTTTTGGAAATGAAATGAGCGTCGAAAACACGAGGTTGAACCTATTTCAGGAGGTGGGAACATGGATGGGTACATACTACAACTCCTTCGTTTAACTCCTTGATCTTTGCCGATGGAGTCCAAGTCTTTAGCGATGGATGGTGCGTGCCAAGACATGAATCCACGCTCGTGCTGATTGCCAGACAAGAATATGCCCAGACCATCGAAATTGACGCTGGCGACCATGTAACAGGAGCAACGTTTACAGCAAATGGCGAGTGTCTTGTCAGTTGTAGTTGGAAGGGTGTTCAAGTGTGGCGAGTGAAAGACGGCGAACGAGTAGCGACGATCAAAGGCAATAGTGTCTTCAGTGTTGCTGTCTCCAAGGATGGCAGATACATCGCAGGGGATTCGCCCTACAAGGCATTTGTTTGGGACACTGTCACCTACAAACTGGTCTTTACAGCTAAGCCAGGTGGAGAGTTCATCTGGGGCATGGATTTCTCGCCGGACTCGACTCGACTCGTTACTGCCGATGGCGAAAATTACACAGCCACCATTTGGGACATTGCAGCACGACAGAAAGTGCGGACGCTCGACCATGACAAGGATGTCCATGCAGCCAACTACTCTCCACAAGGCGATTGAATTGCAACAGCCGGCCAGGGATCTATCCGAGTTTGGGACAGCAATGACGGTTGCTTGCTTGTCAACGTTGAATCAGAGCCAATACATTGTCATGGTCTCCTCTGGTCCAACAACCACCTCTTCGTCGCAACTGGCAACAAAATCAAGCGAGTCAATGCATCCACTGGGTCAACTCTGTCGGAGTGGTCGGTTCCTGCCTCCACTGGGGCGAGTATTGCCCTACCGCACCATGAGAAATTCATAGCATACGCTACGGAGGACAGCGTCACGTTCTGGGACACCTCGACATACACAGAACTTGGCCTCATCCCACAGAATGGCGGGGGACGTTCTATTGTATTCTCCCTCGATAACCTTTTCGCAGTCGTACAGGAACGGAGAATTATCTTAAGAGAACGTTCTCTTATCAAAGTAGGTCGTATTTTCTTTCAAACATCTCTCCACGCGTGAGCTCTTATCTACGCTCGCCTTCCAGGAACCTGAAATCAAGATAGATAATGATACCCTCGATGCATGGAAACACGATCAACTTGCCAATGCGGAAGTGTTGCTCACTGCCGCGATCCCGGCGTCTACAGATACAACCCATCATCTACTCGCTAGTCGAGCTCTCGTCCGGGCACACCTTGGACAGTGGGATGCGGCACTCGTCGATGCGGAAGAGGTGCATTGTTGCATATCTTTCACGTGCGTAGATACTGATGCCATTTAAATAAGTCCATCGACACTCAGTCCTCTATCATTGGTTACATTGCGAAATGTGTCGCTCTCGTCGGTAAGGGTGACACAAACGTGGGACGTCGAGTCTGTGACATTGCGTCTCTGCGCTTCCATTCGGATGACGTTGGCATTCTCCTCATCAAGGTATGTTTCTGCGTGTGATGCAACTTAGCATTGTTCCGACTTGTCTCGCACTAGGCTGTTGTGCTCTTCATGGCCGGAGAGTGTGATGATGCTATATCACGTATAAATGACCTCTTTCATGTCGCGTGCCATGACTCGAAGCTCAATGTGATCCAGGCATGTGCATGTTGTCGTTCGTGAACGTCATCATTGATATTTTATAGGCATACATGTACATCCTCCTTGGAAACTTGCATATGGACGCCGGCGACTACGAATGTGCAATAGAATCATTCAATCATGCCCAAGTTAAACTTGGTGCCCGCACAAGTCAACCGCCATTGATAGTCTCATTAGTATGCTTATTACTGTTCTGCGTTGGATCGAAATCTATCCTAACATCCAACAGATTTCAGGATGGAAATTTGATGATCTTGCAATCACAATTCAACAGCGATCGTGCGAAGCCCTCCTTTCAGCAGGTCATACCAACGAAGCTGGTGGCTCCATATTGCACTTCGTAGATCAGGAAGTCGATATGACTAAGTCTATGGAAACATGGGTCACTGGTAATCTATTGCTTCACCTGTGCTTCCGACACAGTCAAATTTCAGTGTAGAATTCATGCACCGCTGTCTTTCTACACCAGAACACAATGGCAATGTGGGCTCGGCGATCACTGGCCGTAAAAATATGACATTTGCCATGACGCCACTATTGAGAGAGTGGGTGAGATTAAGACTGAAAAATGAGTTGTGGAAGGGCGTTTTGGCCTCTACTGTCGATGTGAGCATTTTGTTTCGGCACCTCCCTTATATCTGATACTTTATAGTTCATGCCCCCAAGGTTTACCATTTATCAAATCATATGTGAGCGTCTCGAAATGACTGGCGATGTAGCAGACATGGTTGCGTGTTTCCAACACATGCATAGTGAACTGGCTGAGGAAATAGACACTCAGACAGCAATTTGGACCCAGGGTGAGTGATCACGCGTGTGATGCAGAAAACAATTACATGAATATCATCCTTCAGACTTTGAGTCTTGATGCCTTGACAAATTAAAGGATCTTGGGGATATCGCCGTGAGGAATGAAGAACATGACAATGCCATCTCGTACTACACCACTGCACTATCTCTAGACCCTGCCACCAAGGTGGATTTCCTGGTTGAGCAAAGCATAGCACATGTGGGAAAGGGTGAATGGGATGATGCCTTGAATGACGCAAATGAGGTATAGTTTGCCTTGGTCTCTTATTTGCCCACACTGATGCTGATTCATCAGGTGATCTGGCTTAATCCCGATTCACCATTAGGTTACGAAAGGAGACATGCTGCTTTGCATCATAAAGGAGATCATGACAACGCAATAGTTGCATATGACACAATGCTATTGAAGATGTCATTGTCATCTGACCCAGCAATTTGTGGTGAGAGTGATCATGTATGGATACACCTGTACTGATGTCCTTTTACAGAACGATCCCATCGCTATGTCCAGCCACAGGAGAAGAGAGCAGTAATTCGCACAACTATTGAGGAAGCGACTCACAACTCTCCACCAGTGCTCATTGACACCATTCATGGTCGTCTCTGCGACAAATTGGAGCAGGCATCTACTTTCGAAAAATCACCATCTTTCATAGAGCTCATCTCGTCCATAACAACACACATCGACCATGCTTTTATCAAACAAGAGGTTCAGAAATACTTCCAATACACCACATTCTCGCACAAGTTGGAGGACAATGAACCTCTGTTTGACAAAGTCATCAAAATCATTGTGTACGACCTTGAGGCATCTCCAACTCATGAGAAGCTTCAGATGTTCTGCAAGATTGTACAAGAGGCAGGATTCAATTGGGCCTGGAGCGACACGTGCTGTATCAACAAGGGGGATAACGTCGTACATCTGGAAACTTCAAAATGTCTACATAGCTCTATGTAGGCTATATAGTATCAGGGTTTACTATATTGCCATGTGTATTGCAACATAGTTACATGTCATATTTATCATACTACCATAGTAACCACTTGAACTGGCCTTATATTACTACAGAGTGCTATGCAACACTA